>OMLP01036995.1:2909-23713 GCA_900302685.1 Spondyliosoma cantharus | reverse complement strand
GAAGGCAATATGTTGAACAAAATGCAACTTTACCTGCGCCGTTCAAGTTAATCAATTAGCCTATCAAGTCAATGAATTACGTGGCATTGTAATATAGCCTGCCTAACCTAACATTACATAATTTAAATAGTAGTATGATGCAACACCACATTACTGGGAAATGTGTCTTGCAGCCCTTCAGATGCAAGACACAGCACCAAGCACCAGCTATGAGCCCACCACTGGTCCAGAGTGGGCAGGTAGGACTGCTCATTAAGTGAATATTATTAGAATTAATATAATGAAGAGTAGGGTGTAGACCTGCTCTATATGATAAATGCCCTGAGATAATTGATGATGATAGATGATTCAGCACTACAATAATGAAACTGACTTGAATTTTTGACTTGAAAAAGATTAGTGTTGAGAATAATGACCATTTTTAAAATGTGATTTAGTGTCAGAGACAGAGCAGGAGCCAGTGGTGAGGAAGGGATAGCTGCTGTCATGGAAGGAACAGGTGAGCTAGTGTGTGAACAAGCAAGCATCAGTTCCAATATAACCACTTTCTATGCCCAAATGATAGTAGTGGCCCGATATACTATTTATCATTGAAATTAAGATAGTAAACAAAGCACATCATTGAAAGTGAAGCAACCATTACTTGCATTGAATTGGAATTATTTTAGAAAAAACACACATATGTACAAGGCTTTAGAGAACATTGTGCTATTGTAGGCTTAACATGTAAAGTTATAATTACATTATTTTAATATAATAGGTCGTTAGCTGAAAATGAGCTTTTTTTCTTAATGAGTATTGCCATAACATTCACGGTGGAGGCCAAGGTCAAAGATAACACTTGTGTTCCCAGAACCATTGAGGTGGGCTTTAGGGAGTCAGCCGAGAAACTTAAACAAGTGCAGATGAGCATGAGCAGGAAGGTCCGTGTACTTTGCAGCCACTCGACTTTCGTTTTGAAGTTGACAATTGGAAAACGGATAACGAGTTGTTTCCCGTTTTTCGCTTTAAAATAAGAAAAACGGAAAACGACTCATCGACTGATATTAGATACTGAGTTCATGAAGCAGGAATGTAATCACAGTTCCATTTTTCATTCCAGATTTTGCCGTACGTCTTTTTTAATGAGCCAGAAGGCTCCGTGATGATCTGTTCCTTAGCCCAGCGTAGTTCAGGAGGTGATGTCAGTGTCATGTCTTTATCTGAATATTCAGAGTTTATAACAGTCAGGAGGTCAAGCTGGATGTCCTGTGGCGCCACGGCAAAATCTGGACGACAAATATTTAATGACCCGGAAGTCATTGTGTCCAGATTTTGACCACCTCTTCAATTGCTTTCGCAACTTCGCCTTCCAGTCGTCTGTCTGGGCAGAAATTCTTCAGTCCCTGCTGAGCACCACCAGCTCACATTCCTCTCAGAAAAGCCTCGCAGGAGGTCAGTGGTCACTCAGTGCTGCGGCTGTATCGCCACAGGACATCCAGCTTGACCTCCTGACTGTTGACATGACAAGACATGACATTGAAATCGGTCTAAGGATCAAATCAAGTGTTTTCACAGCATAACACGGAGCCTTCCGGGTCATTAAAAAAGACATACGGCAAAATCTGGAATGAAAAATGGCACTGTTATTTCATTCCCGATTCCCATTTATGAACACAGTATCTAATATCAGTTAATGAGTCGTTTTCCGTTTTTTCGGTTTCTGATTTCAAAACGAATAACGGAATACGAGTCATTTTCCGTTTTTCGTTCTCTTATTTTGAAGCGAAAAATGGGAAACGACTCGTTACTCGTTTTCCTATTGTCGACTTCAAAATGAAAGTCGAATGGCCACAAAGTACACAGACCCAGGAAGACAGGAGAGGGACGTTTTTTTCCAACAGGGCGCTGTCTCCAGGAAGTGAAGGGATCGTGTTAAAAAAAATGATACATCGTCTGTAACTGAAAATCTAAAATACATTGCAGAGAGAAATTGTGCATCTTTTTCTGTGCGATTGGTTGCAGTTAACAGCTTTGCTGCCTGCGGTTTCTAAACAGAACGTCGTAGTATGTCTTTTCTCAAATAAACGAATACGCCTGACAACCCTTAAACCCTTAAACAAACTTAGTTCAAAACAACGTTTTCATCCAAATAGATAACCTGCCCAGAAACATAAACAGATCAGCTGGTGACTCAGTTCTGGTGTAGTTCACCTGAGAGTGTCAACAAAAGCCATGACTTTAGCGAGGGAGTTGAAGCTCCTGGCTTCCCCACCGTGGATTATTTTCAGCGCAGAGCATCATGTATTTATCTCCAATCCGCTTCTTCACATCATCAAACCCTTTTCGTTTGCGCAGAACCACGGCTGACAGATCCTGGAAAAACATGATGCTCGACTCCTGGTACCTCACGGTCCCGCTGCATCTTGCGGTGTCCAACACCATCTGTTTGTCAGCAAAGTTGTGAAACCTGATTAGGACGGGTTGCGGTCGCTGGTTCGGCCCCGGCTTTGGAGCTAGTGTGCAGTGAGCTCTTTCAATTTTCACCCGGCCGGCTTTCGTCTCCAGCCCGAGCAGGTTGGGTATTCAGCTCTCGAAAACTTTTGTTAGGTTACTACCCTCCGCGTCTTCTGGTAAGCCAATAACCCGTAGGTTTTTTCTCCTGCCTCTGTTAGGGTTAGGGTTATCATTGATATGCTCGGCCATGCTTTGTAATTGGTTTTCAAGCACCTGAATCCGCTGCTCTGCCGCCTCTGAGGTGTGCTCAGCCGCAGAGATCCTGTTCTCTGCCTCGGTGGTTCTTTCCTCAATTTTTTTCAGCTGCGACCGTGGGCGCCTGTAGCGTTTGGGATAGTGGCCCCAGATTTTCATTAATCACCCTGGTCATGTTTGACGTTATTTCCTGAATAGTTTGATGAAAAGCCAGGTCAAGGACATCGGTGTTAGCTATTAGCGGTTGTTGCTCCTCTTGGGAAAAGGTCAGGCAAGCTAGCAGTAGCTTCTGGTCTGTTAATCTTGGTCGATTTTCTACTTTCTTTTGGTGGCATTTTGTCCTGGCGTCTCAGAAAATACTCATCAATACTCATATTAAAAAACCCAACATGAAAGTTGTCGTGAATATTGAATTGGGCGGAGTTATGTTGTAAGTATCAGTGCAGTGGTGCTCAGAAAAGTCAACCACTCTCTACGACGCCATCTTGAGTTCCCCCAGTTTAAGATATTATGTACAATGTGTATAAGTCTATTTCCATTTTTTACCTTTTTATTATATTGTTTATTTTGTACTATTATTATCGGTTATTGTTCCATTACTGTCCTTTGGCTGCTGTGACAAATAAAGGGATTCTGAGCGTCCAGTTGTCAGCAGATGTTTTCCTGTGACAACTTTAGGTCCTGCGTTCGGTTTGTTCTGTTAATGTGTTTAATTGATCACAAAGGAAAACAGGACCTGTTGACCACCTCAGATAGGTACTAATTAGTGTGCTAATTGCTTCACCAAAGCTTTTCTAGTTATTACTTGATCAGTAAAAGTTTTGGTGTTTGTAATAATACATCTTGAGAACACAGAGATAAACAATATTTCCTGAGCAGGTCGTCTCCTGAGTCTGTACACTAAGACCACTGGGTCATAATTAGCTGTTTCCAGCCTGGCTGTAGTCAGGCCGTCCCCTGAGGCCTGAGCTTCACCACAGGGCAGCAGTAGTGATGTGACTCAGGGGACAACAGAGACTAATGATCCTCATTAACAGTATCCTTACATCAGCTGTCGTTTGTGGTGTCTGAAACTAAAACAAGTTGCATCATACTAATTGGAAATATCTTTTTTCAATCATTCATCTGAGGCCCACACACACACACACACACACACACACCCATTAGACTGTGAAATTATATTTTTAATTGTCACCAGGATCAGAACAAAACAAAACACTTTGATATTAATGTACATAATGTTTGAGCATTGTTAACAGAACAAGAAAAGAAACAATATTTGTAGATACTGTAAAGTGAGTAGTTTTCATTATAAGATCAGAGTGAAGTTGTCTTTCAAGACTAGAATGGCCCCCAGTAGAGTGCATACCTCCGCAAAGGCCCAACAGTCAATTCAATATCTAATAAGCATATTTAAATTGGCAAGATCTGGATTTTCATTGGGAAACGTATCAAATCAATTTCCCTCACAGATACCAGCCACCCAAATATACCTGATATAAACCTGTCTCCATCAAATCAAACAAACAAACAAACAAACAATTAATGAACCAACTAACAAACAATCATCAGCGTTTGAACAGTTGTAATACTTTGTTTACCTTAAAGCATCTATTTTATACATAAAAATAGTTTTTCATTATCAGAGCAGTGACTAAACTGTGTGTAGCTGAGTTATTGTTCTGGCACAGGTGTGAGTTAGTTGTGTGAGGAGGAGCTGAATCTGCCTGTTTCTGGGATCAGTGTTAATCTCAGGTGACCCAGTGACCCTTAGCCTGTGATAACCCTGACACACACACACACACACACACACACACACACAGCTGATAGACCCAGATGTTGCAGTGGGATTTAATGCATTACAACAACTGTTCTTGTGTGTTTGTGTGTTAACACTGTTTCCTGCTGCTGTGCATGTCTGACCTATATACATATATACACATATGTGTGTGTGTGTATGTGTGTGTGTGTGTGTGTGTGTGGCTAAAAGCAGCAACGAGTTAAGAAGCTTTGTGATCTGTTGAAGCACTTAGAGAGAGTGAGAGCGACAACATAATAGAAAGAGGAAGTGAAGTGGTGAAAGAGTGAGATGGTGAAGACGTTTACATGAAGAGACACAGATGGAGTGAGACACACGGGAGGATGGGAGAGGACAGACAAAGACTTAAAGATCCAGAAGAGAGACAGACAGAGAGACAGAGAGAGAGAGACGGGGGGGAGAGAGAGACAGACAGACAGACAGACAGACAGAGACAGAGAGAAAGACGAGGGGAGAGAGAGAGAGACAGACAGAGAGACAGAGACACAGAGAGAGAGAGACAGAGAGAGACAGGGGGAGAGACAGAGAGAGAGACAGACAGAGAGAGAGACAGAGAGGTTAGTGGTTGGTGGATTAAGTCGGGTTAGAGAGGATTAGTGGCTGTTTAGGTTTGGTAGTAAAATCAGTTGTCAGCTCACACTGCTGATTCACACACTGAGACATCAGCTCAGTGGACCTGAGGAAGAGGAGGACGAAGAGCAGGTGAGTGCATCTCGTTCTTCACATTTGACTGCGTGTGTGTGTGTGTGAGTGAGCGTGTGTGTGTGTGTGTGTGTGTGTGAGTGTGTGCGTGTGCGAATGCGTGTGTGTGTGTGTGTGTGAGTGAGTGAGTGCTAAATGCTAACATCAGCATGCTAACATGCTGATGTTATATGATGGTATAATATTTACCATCCTGTCTATCATCTCTCAGTTTGATAGCATGCTAACAGTAGCTCAGTATCAGTAAACACAACAGTACAGCTGAGACTCATGGGAATGTTGTGCAGGTATAAAGAGGTGAAGTCGCTCCAGCTCCTGTCGACGACCATCGGACCTGTGTCAGAAACAATATTCATGTCAGTGATAGCAGAAGATAAACTATTTTTTAATTGGGTCATGAAGTAGACACACTTTTAAGACAGTCACAGTTTAACAGTTGAAATATAAGACTGTAAAAAAAGTCATTATAAAGATGACACACTCACATGACGTCTCTGAGTCTGCAAGGCAAATCTCACACACACACAGCTTATCAATGACTGTTCAATTAACTGATAACAGTGAATAAACGAGCCTGTAGCGACCACAGAGGGCTGAACAAACAATATTGGATTATGTTGGTGATGTTTTTACAAATCAAAGATATGTCGAAACTTTTTACGTTTCTTTATGTTGAGTTTCTGTGGAGACATGGTCTGATTATGGTCTGCATATGTTTGAGACATGAAACCACTTGGTTAGTTCAGGGGATCATCATGTTTTGTTATAAAACACCTGGTTCTGTCTCCACAAACCCAGCTGGAAAATGTCCTGACATCTCATTAAATATCCAGAGGTGGGACGTCCCAGTAGCTCAGTTGCTAAGTAGAGCATGTGTCCCATGTACGGTTACAGTCCAATGCAACAAACACAAACATCCATGAATATTGTTGCATTTAGTCTCTTTTGACAAACCAAATAAAGGACTAAGACCGTGGAATAACTGAACTACATATAAAATGTGTATGAGATCAGACGGCTGAACCTGAACATACTGAACAATAATGCTGTGATGAAACCTGTGCACCTTATTATTATATGTTGGATAACCTTATTTAAGTAACGTTGTTGTTTAATACCACAAACATGTTAGAGCCAAAGTAAAAACACCTCAGAGTTTGTATCATTGTGTAACAGGCAGCTGAGACGTCACTGTGTGAGGCTGAGTGATGACGTTCGATGACTTTCACAAGTAGAATTAAAGCTCCTCCTGGACAGTGGAGAGGAAACAGAAGCTGAGCCGAGAAAAGAAGCTAAAGAGGAGACGTAACCACAGTTAGCACTCGCTCGTTAACCTCCTGCTGTCACAGGAAGTCCAGAAATAACTCACCAGTCTCTCCTCAGTGTTGTCGTATCTGACCTGTGACATCGTTTTCTTAAATCACAACTCATCACAGTGATTAATACACACGGGGAGGAATTCCTCTGATCGTTCACTGAAGTCAAAGCAGTAATACCACAGTGTTCGCAGTAAGTTGACGACCTCGGAATTACCAAGTAAAGTTGACTATTAAATTGAAGTTCCATCCATCCATTATCCTAAACTTATCCGGGGCCGGGTCGTGGGGGCAGCTGTCTGAGCAGGGACACCCAGACTTCCCTCTCCCCGGACACTTCCTCCAGCTCCTCTGGGAGGATCCCAAGGCGTTCCCAGGCCAGCCGGGTGACGTAGTCACTCCAGGTGTCCTGGGTCTTCCTCGGGGTCTCCTCCTCCCGGTGGGGCATGTCTGGAACACCTCCCGAGGGAGGCGTCCAGGGGGCATCCGATACAGATGCCCGAGCCACCTCAGCTGGCTCCTCTCGATGTGGAGGAGCAGCGGCTCTACTCCGAGCTCCTCCCGGGTGACGGAGCTCCTCACCCTATCTCTAAGGGTGCGCCCCGCCACCCTGCGGAGGAAACTCATTGTTTGTAAATTGAAGTTGTACAAGCTAAAACGTTTTAATAAGTTAATATGATTAATCTGCTTTACTCTGTAACTTTGAGGTAATCAGTTCCCTGACAGTCGTACAGTGTAAATACTCCTGCATTCACAATTTGACTTAAATTATCAAACATATCAGCACCAAAAGTAAAAGTACTCATTATGCACAATGTTCCAGTCGATAATTATTATTTATCATATAACTGGATCACTTTACTGTCACAGCTGCTAAACATGGAGCTCATGTTAATGACTTTATGCAGAGCTGGTAGTTTGTTCATCATGCATCATGATTCATTCTGTATAGTATCAGTAATTTAAATCAGAAAAGTAACTAGTAACTGATGTTGATGGATAATAGTACTAAGGGAATGAAAGGTCAAACATTTGCCTCTGAAATGTCGGTCAGTTGAGCAGACGTGTGAAGTAGCAGCAGTTTCACTGATGATTCAGATGTCCAGCTTCTTTTCAGCTTCTACCTGCAGACACAATAAAAACTGAATATGTTAAAGTGATAACAGAAGTCAGTTCATGGAGTATCTTAACGCTGCAGTAATCAGTGGTTCATTACTTCTGTCCTTCACTTCAGTCTGATGACAGAACAGTTTTGCACATATAACATGTATAACAGATGTTTAATTCAAATACATAAAGAGAAAGTTAAACGTTTCCCCGTCTGTCGATTTGATTTAGCAGAAAAGATTTCTTTGATTAAACTTTGACCTGCTGCACTAACTGCTGATGTGAACACTGTCAGTTTCAAACATCGAGTCAAAACATCTGCAGATACCTCGAGGAGAAATGTTTTCACAATCAGAACTGAAATGATCAGGCGCTGTTTAGCTCAGATGGTAGAGCAGCGTCCCATGTACAGAGGCTCTGTCCTCACCGGGTTCGAGTCCCGGCCTGGGGCCCTTTGCTGCGTGACACCCCCCCTCGCTCATCCTGTTTCCTGTCATCTCTGAAGCTGTCTTATCAGCAAAGGCCAAGAAATAGTTGAAATGTCTCAGCTTTATTAAGTGGTGTATTAATGTATACTGGTGGAAGATGTTCATGTAAACATGCAGTTATTTTTTGACAGTTCATAATGAAAGTCGACTGAATGAAGTCAGTCTTTGAGTGTTTTAGATTTTTGTCTTCCACACTCACTGAATCTGGTTAATTTATCATCAAAGCCTTTTTTCTTCTCATAGTGTGAACGACCACCATGAGACAAGCTGCTATGGAGGATGGTGAGAAACACACACACACACACACACACACAGTGTGTATACCTGACCCTCACTGACTTCTTCACTCTTTATTGTCTTATTTAGATGAAGCCTGAACCTTGAACTGAGTTTAAATCCAGACTGGTCTTAATTTGATTTTAATCTGATGTAAAACCTAATTCAAATGGTATTAGTGTCTCTGTGGGTCAGAACTCCTCATGTTAATCCTGTCTGACCCAAACATGTCTGCCTTCTGCTCAGGACAAACTTCAGCCTCCGACAGCTGTTGTCATGTCACACACTCTTCAAACTAGATTCAATCTGCTGCATGCTGGAGTCAGTAACACATTGAGTGGAGTCACATCAGATTGTCATGTGTGAGCTCAGAACTCATCTAAAATGCTGCATGACCCAAGAACGAGTCAAAGAACCTGCTCGCATTTTATGACCCAGCTTTCTGAGAGAAAACAAACTCGTCAAATCTGAATCCTTTACTGCCCAGTCGAGAAGTTATAAAAGTCAAGGTCAATTAGAAATTATTCTGTAGTAGCTGATGATGCTGAGGGGTCGAGAGAACTCCTTGATTTAATGTGTGTGCGTGTGTGTGTGTGTGTGTGTGAGTGCAGGTGTCAGTGCGATGCTGTCCAGTGTGGTGGAGGACGTTGAACAGGCCGTCCACAGAAACGTTCACGGTGCTCAGCTGCTGCATGAACTCCTGAGTGCTCCGTGGCTTCACGCTCTGCTGAAGGTACACAACTGTCTCAGCACACACTGAAACACACACCATATAAATGTGAAGCAGTGATGTCATTTCCTGTTTTCTCTCCAGATGTATGAGTGCCTGATGCAGTTCCAGAGGTTGACACCAAGTCCCATTCTGCCTTATGCCTCAGGAATCTCACATGAGGTACACACACACACACACACACACACACACACACACACACACAGCTTATCAATGAAGACAAAGAAAGACCTATTGATGAAGGTTCTCAGTCATCCAGGGCACGTTATCGTCAAGTGCTGTATCGTAGGCACCTGGACTTCTTGAAGATGTTTCACCTCTCATCCAAGAGGCCCAAATGACCCACCGAGCCTTAGCAACCCACATGAAGGCTGGTATAAACACAGGTCTCACTGAGCGTGTGCAGGAGGCAGATGGTTGCTTAGTTACAGATAATACTGTGAAGGAGGCAGTGAAATGGACTGTTATACAGACTCATATACTCACAGATCAGAACACATACTCCAGTGATGCTACAAACACTGATCAACGTTTGTGTCTGCGTCATCGTGTTACAAAAATCTGTGTCTGTGCGTCCAGACGCCAACACTGAAAACAGTTTCTGAATATCTTCAGCCTGAAGGAGTTTAACTCAAGATCCCGTCTCAGGGACCTGAAACACCTTTAACGTGTGTCCAAAGGCCGAAACACTTCCTTTAACAGATACCTGCATACATGTGGACAGAGCCTTAATCTGATGCCTTCTGATGTCCCTGTCTGTCTGTCTGCCTGTCTGTCTGTCTGTCTGTCTGTCTGTCTGTCTGTCTGCCTGTCTGTCTGTCTGTCATCAGATCATCAGTACAGTACAGAAGATCCACCGTCCCTCAGCTGAAGCTCGAGAGCTCTACAGCCTCCTTAACTCTCCCCACATCCAGGTGAGCAAACTCAAACACCTGTACCTGTCTCTCTCTCTGTCACCTGTACCTGTCTCTCTCTCTGTCACCTGTCTCTCTCAGTGTACTAACAGCTGTACCTGTCTCTCTCTCTCTCTCTGTCACCTGTACCTGTCTCTCTCTCTGTCACCTGTACCTGTCTCTCTCTCTGTCACCTGTACCTGTCTCTCTCTCTGTCACCTGTACCTGTCTCTCTCTCTCTCTGTCACTTGTACCTGTCTCTCTCTCTGTCACCTGTACCTGTCTCTCTCTCTGTCACCTGTCTCTCTCTCTGTACTGTCAGCTGTACCTGTCTCTCTCTCTCTCTCTGTACCTGCCTCTCTCTCTCTGTCACCTGTACCTGTCTCTCTCTCTCTGTCACCTGTACCTGTCTCTCTCTCTGTCACCTGTACCTGTCTCTCTCTCTGTCACTTGTACCTGTTTCTCTCTCTCTGTCACCTGTACCTCTCTCTCTCTCTGTCACCTGTCTCTCTCAGTGTACTAACAGCTGTACCTGTCTCTCTCTCTCTCCCTGTCACCTGTACCTGTCTCTCTCTCTCTGTCACCTGTACCTCTCTCTCTCTGTCACCTGTACCTGTCTCTCTCTCTCTGTCACCTGTACCTGTCTCTCTCTCTGTCACCTGTACCTGTCTCTCTCTCTGTCACCTGTACCTGCCTCTCTCTCTCTGTCACCTGTACCTGTCTCTCTCTCTGTCACCTGTACTTCTCTCTCTCTCTGTCACCTGTCTCTCTTAGTGTACTAACAGCTGTACCTGTCGCTCTCTCTCTCTGTCACTTGTACCTGTCTGTCAGGCCCTCCTATCGTCCCACGACAGTGTGGCCCAGTTGGACTATGGACCTGTCTTGCCTCCTCTGCCTGATGAGATGCCTGATGATGAGGAGGCCATGAGGATTGTTTGTCTGGTGAAGAACAACCAGCCGCTGGTGAGACAAAGTGACGCTGTTCTCGAGGAGAATCTGTTTAGTCATCGGTCATTGTATTAATTTGTCTGAAGCTCACAGTCATGATGAAGATGTGAGAAAAGATCTTCCTTTTTTAAGCCGTGAAGGTTTCAGCTTGTGATTTTTTGTCCCAGAAGAGCAGAGAGGTGTGCGGCGGGTATGTAGGAGACGGAGCAGGACTTATTCCGAGTCGATGGAGCAGCCTGCGTCGCCTCACATTGGAGCGCCTAGTCCCAGCGAGGAGGGCGCGGTCGGGGGAGGAGCTCAGGATGACCAACAGTGAAACCAGACCGTTGCCCCTCCACAGAGGAGAGTCACGTCCCTTTCTCCCCCGCTACGAGTCAACAGGAAGTTCACGTTTGTGCCCGCAAACCACAGATCTTTCAAAGACAGGGCTCAACCAGTCAGCTCCCTCTGTCTTTTGTCCCGTCCCCTGCAATGGTAAGAGGAGGAAGACATGAAGACAGTCACTCCATGACATCACCAATCATCTGTCCATGTTTCCATTCGTCATTCTTTGTCTGATTCGTCATCAAGACATCCAAAAGTTCATCCAGCTGAGACAGGGTTAGGGTTAGGGTTAACCCTAGGGTTAACCCTAACCCTAACCCTGTTGGTCGGGGCTGTCAGAGTTTGATTCATTAGGCGACTGCAGAGATGATTGGTTGTGACAGTTTTAGCCGTCAGTGTGAGGCTGTGATGACATCAGGGAACTGATATCCTGCACGAGGCCTGAAAGTTAAACACATCACGATAAAAATACTTTAACTTTTAAAGACGGACTGAATTCTGCTCCAAGATGCTTGAAATATACATCATGTCCATTCTCTCTCCGTCCATTTCTGCATTTGTTCTTCCTTGATCAGAAAGCTCATCCATTGAATATCTTTCATCGTTGAGTATCATCCTCATCGTCACCAATCGCCTTTTTCATCGTTCAATCATCTGGCTACGTTCTGTTTTTTCTCAGCGTGTCTCTCACGTTTCTGTCTGCACTAATTTGAATCTTTGTCTTTTCCTCCTCTTCTCTACATGGAGGTTCATTTTCAGACAAACACATCTGGGGGCATGGTGCCTCATCTGGTGGATGCAGTGATGACTATGCCTACCCTCCTCCTCCAGTCCCAGCGTACGGTCTCAGCCTCCCTAACTCCCCTGTCTTCTACAGAAAGGGGGCATCAGGGGGACACTCAAGGAACATCCCCACACCTGGCAGGACCTCCTCTGTTGCTGGGAGGACTCCTCTCAGAGCCCACACAGCTCCCTCTAGTCCTGCTTCTCATCCCTCCACACGGCAGCAGGGTGTTAGCACTCTCCCTACATCTGGGAGGCAACACTGGGGTCAACCTGGATCTCAGAACAAACACCAAGGTGCACTGTTAAGTCATCCCTTGATGATCCACTTCTCTACTGCTCCTCACCGCAATGAATGTCACAACCAGAACCAACCAATCCTCTGTCGTCCTCCTGATCTAACCAAACAGCAGAGTGTGGAGGAGCTCAGGTCCACCGTTCAGGCGGTGGCGAGCGGCATCGAGCATGGCACTCAGGACGTTCACCGTCTGGGCCAGAGGGTAATGGCAGCAACAGAGATCATCACAGGCAGCGTGGAGGAGAACGCCCAGGCGCTCAACCTGCTGGCCCAGGTGGTCGACAAGCTCCAGGGGCTTATCGTGGCCAGCAAACACCCTGTGTCGTCTCCTCCACACAGGCCCAAACAAAACACTCCCCCCCCACCTCCTCCACGGGTCTCCTCAATCTCTCCAAAGATGATTCACAAACCTCCCACACCCTATCCTCACCACATGTTGTCCTCCTCTTCATCTTCCTGTTCTTCCTCCTCTTCGTCCTCGTCTGTCAGCTCCTGTGCAGACGGCTTCACCACATCGAATCCAATGAACAGAGGATCTAAAAGGACAGTGGTGAGCTTTAGTACCGCACCCAGGGCAGGTGGTGGGAGTAACGGGCAGGTGAGGCTCAATAATGGATCGGTTTCCAGAGCACCTGTGGAGGACCAGCAGGACTGTAACAGCACTGGATGTTTGACAACCAAGAGGAAGAAGAAGAAGAAATAGGCTCAAAACCAAATGTCTCCTCTCCTGATGAGCTTGGGCTTACGAAATAGACTCAGCCACCTACAACAGCACAACTACATCTACAACTACATCTACAACTACAACTACAGCTGCAACTACAACTACAGCACAAGAACAGCTTGGACTACAGCTACAACTACAACTACCTTACTTCTTCAGTTGTAGACCTCAGACTGAAATCACTGATCATAGGTCTTCATCAGAGTCTGGATCCAAGCTATTCGTTGAAAGAACAAAGTTGTATTTTTCACAAGAACCAGACTCTGGACGATCACACACACAAGGAGAAGGTACAGAGACATTATATTTTCTCAACCAACCCTATCCTGACCATCACCACCACCATCACCACCATCACCACCACCATCGCCACCATCACCACCATCACCAGAACAGAGAACAGTCGTGACTTCACTGAGCGGGCTTTGTTTGCTCTCAGCAATGCCGATACCAACCGGCCAACTGAGGTAGTGCTCTCACTGGGGTGGGTGGTCTGACCCGTGTTTGGAGGTAGATGAATGCAGTTCTGTTGACGGCCTTGAAGGCCAGCACCATCATCTTGAATCGAATGCGGGCTGCAACAGGAAGCCAGTGGAAGTCACGGAGGAGGCGTGTCACATGGGAGATTGTGTAGATTGAAAACGAGGCACGCTGCAGCGTTCTGGATACGCTGCAATGGTTTAGTCGCAGAGTCCAGCCAAGAGCAAGTTGCAGTAGGCCAGGTGTGAGATGACCAGAGCTTGGACCAGGAGTTGCATTGCTTCCTTTGTGAGGAAAGTCTGGATCCTGCAGATGTTGTAGAGGGCAAATCTGCAGGATCGGGCCACAGCAGTGATGTTGGGGGTGCAGGACAGTCTGTCGTCGAGGATTACGTTGGTGATACTGTGACGTCCGTAACAGTGACTGACAGGTCCATGCGAGGGCAGTCGTTCCAGGGGATGAAGGGAGTTCAGTTTTATGAAGGTTGAGTTTCAGGTGATGAGCAGCTGTCCAAGCAGAGATGTCACGTTGCAACATGGGTGTTGGAGGAGGATGAGGGGAAAGAGAGGAACAGTTGGTGTCGTCAGCATAACAGTGGTCAGAGAATCCATGTGATGTGACTGCAGAGCCTAGCGATCTAGTGTATCTGTGAAAACAGAAGAGGTCCTAATAATGAGCCTTGAGGGACACCAGTCTCCAGAAAGCAGGGTTTGGACAAGGAGCCGTTCCATGTGACCTGAAAGGTGCGATTTGTCAGGTATGATGTATGATCAACTGTATCAAACGCAGCATATAGGTCGAGGCAAATGAGTGTTGTGGAATTTCGGCTCGCCATTCAGGAGAGATGAAGAAGACTCAGAGACACCAATGACTTACATTGAGGTAGTTTATAAAACAAGATTGTGGCGGAGCAAAATAACAGCATGTCTGTCTGTGTTGTGTTACCATGGGGGTGATGCAGAGTCTCTCTCCTCTAGCCAGAGGACTAGGAGGTAGAATACTAAGTCAGAGACACTTCTGCTATCCTTATCCAGACTTTAATGTCTGTACAAGGTACGTATGACCTCCTATCGTATGAGGACAGAATGACTAGGGAGAATCATATTTTTCTCCCACAACGAGGACTGACGAGCGGGACGAGTCTCTGGAGGCACAGAGTGACTCAGTCACTGCGAGGAGGGCCGTCTCAGTGGAGTGTATGAAACCTGACTGATCTGGGTCAAAGAGGTCGTTTTGTGAAAGATAGGAGGAGTTGGTTGTAGACGGTGCGTTCCAGGGTTTTACAGTGGAATGAAAGAAGAGATACCATCACCACCAGCATCATCTTCATCATCTGTCTTTTATCTTTTTGCAATTTCTCTTGTGACCTCAGCTAATGTTAGCAAGTATCTGTGTTAGTGTGTCTGTCAGAGGTGTCACTCACTCTGGAGACGCTGTATTTGGACACTGCCACTTTTTGAAATAGCAGATTTTCACCCCTTCAAGTATAATTTGTGAAAAATGTTCTGAAATAATTTGCACCAAAATTGTGAACTAACAAATCAGAAGGTGTTAATCTCCATCAGCATCTTAAGTTGAAACTGTCTGCTGCAGATCCACTGCGAATGTGTCACCAAATTGTAACCCAGGACCTGATGTCTACAGGACACTATAAACTAAACATGGAGTAAAATATGTGCTGGAGGACTATTATTAGATAATAAAAATACCTGTCTGTCTGTCTGTCTGTCTGTCTGTCTGTCAGGGGGCGACGATCAGGAGAGACGAGGAGACAGGAGAGATCTACATCGCCAGAGTGATTCATGGAGGACTTGCTGACCGCAGTGGTGAGAAAAGACTGTATAAACTGTGTGTGTGTGTGTGTGTGTGTGTGTGTGTGTGTGTGTGTGTGTCCTCCAAGACCATTGGAACAGAGAGGGAAGTTCTTTTGTTTTTGCTGAACAAAACATTTGGGTCTGACATCAATATATGAATATGAGCTTAATAAAACTTAGAAGAAAGCATCTTTTGTTTGAACCCACCCAATTTGTGAGCAAAATTCTTGGAACATGTGACTGACATTTATAGTTTAAAAGGTGTAACCAACATGAAGTCCACAGAGCTGCCTATGGGAGAAAAGCAAGCAGGCTGAGAGAAGATGGAGAATCAATCAGAGCCAAAACAAAACAAACATTGGCCATCGGCAATACTGTCCTGAAGAAGACAGAAACCACTGGTGTTCTCAGCAACAGATGTCGAACTGGTAGACGAAGGAAAACATCAGCAGTTGATTATAAAACATTGTGAGAGCTGTAAAGAAAAACCCTAAAACAACTGTCAGTGACATCACCAACAACCTCCAGCGGGCAGGAGTGAAGGTACAACAATCCAACGTTCACAGAAGACTTCAGGAACAATAGAACAGAGGCCACACCAGGAGATGCAAACCACTCATATAATAAGAACAGAAAGGCCAGATTGGAATTTGCCCAAAAGTACAGACACAAGGCCCAAAAGTTCTGGGACAAAGATGAACTTTACCAAAGTGATGGAAAGTCTGATGTGATGAGACAGAAAGGATCTGCTCAGGATCCCAAACACACGGTGGCGGTGATGTCATGGCTCAGCTGCATGGCTTCTTCTGGGGCGGGCTCATTGATCTTCATTGATGATGTCACACATGATGCCGCAGCTAAATAAACTCAGAAGTGTACAGAACCTTTCTGTCTGCCAATTTAAAGAGAGATGGAACCAAACTGACCACGAGATCCTTCATCATGCAGCAAGACAACGACCCAGAACACAAAACAACAAGGAGTCCATCAGAGGAGAGAAGAAGGTCTGAGACTGAAGACAAGCTCCGGACTTATTAACATGTTGAGCTTTTTACCTGCTGAAGGAGACTGAAGGGAGAAACCCAGAAACAAACACCAGCAGAGAGTCTGAGGTGAAATCTGGAGAAGCAGGTTTGGTGATGTCAGCACGTCGCAAGCAAATGATGTACAACTAAATATTAAGAATCATAAACTCTAATCTATTTTCAGTCTCTCTGTTCCTGAACATTTGCTCACTTATGAGTTTGGTGTTCCGTTATGTATGCTGTTCATACCTGGAAATAAAGCTGACAAACTGATCACTTGTCTCATATTCATCTGTAGATGTCAAACCCAAATGTTTTAAGTGTTCAGCAAAAACAAAAGGAGTGACATCGCTGTTCCAGTAGTTTTGGAGGGGACTGTATGTCACATCAGAATGTACGAGTAACATGGACACCAAGAAAAGTTGTTTTCATTTTATATCTTAATACTATTCCAGTATTTGAGTGACAAGGAGGACTAAAGGAAACAACACAACAACCTCACAACAAACTAACCCTAAAGTTTCTTACCACCAACCCAAAGCTCACTCTCGTCCACCATGTTTCAGCGTCACATGACATCAACTCAGCAACTCGTGTACTTAAAAGGTCTCTATTGTGTGTGTGTGTGTGTGTGTGTGTGTGTGTGTGTGTGTGTGTGTGTGTGTGTGTGTGTGTGTGTGTCAGGCCTCCTTCATCCCGGTGATCTGCTGGTGGAGGTGAATGGAAACCCTGTGGTGGGTCTGGAGCCAGAACAGGTCATCCAGATCCTGGTGGGTCCCATCATTGATAAATATTATAAATCAAGCATCACTCATGAGAAGTATGTTTGATTATCTTGAAGGCCAGAGATGATGAAAATAAATGATAGGATCATAAATGTGTCCCTCAGTGTTGAAGTGTTTGCCGGTGCTGTTGGTTCTGTTCACTCCGGTGTGTCTCTTCCACCAGGTTAAGTCTCGGGGGACGATCCTGTTTAAAGTCATTCCTAACGCAGCTCAGAGCAGCAGCAGCCTCAAGTCGGTAAGAAACATCCAGCAGACACTTAAGAAATGATCACAATTCAATCTCATCAAGTCCCTGTGAATATGAATAGAACACACTGACAGGCTGAATGTGTCTCTGTGACTCAGACATACAATTCAATCTAAAGACGAGTCTGGAAAAGACACAACAAGTCTGTCTACCATCAGATCCAACATCAGACCACTCAGTTAATGACTGTGTGTGGTTTTGGACCTGAGCGTCCTCGCAGCAGAAAGAACTTCCTCCTGCAGCTGCACAAACACTTTCTGCATCTGACTGGACGAACAACACTCACAGGCTCAAACCACCAAACATGGCAGCTCATTTCAAAAAATCTGTCTTATATTTTGAAAACAGTTCATCAAAAAGTCGTGCAGCTGCTCCTTCATTCTTCATTCTAACTGTGTTGGTTTTTAGGGTTTTCCAGGACTTTTAAACTAACAGCTGAAAGAAAGAAACAGTTCAACACTTTTATAAAAACACGCAACACGATTAATGTTCTTATCCAGAGTTCAATCAGAATCTAACTCTGTTAAAGCTTATCTACCAGTTCTAGTACAGTACAGTACAGTCTTCATTGTTTAACAGCGGTTTATGAAGAATTCAAATCATAATGAATGAACTTTGTTTATATAACAAGTGTTTCACAGACAAAAAGGAAAAAACACACAGTTCAATGACAGAATGAAACACAGGAGGAAATAAAACAAATAAAACGTGACAGAGTAATAAACAAGAAAACACGTTTTTACAGGAGGAAGCTGAGCAGCTCACCAAAGCTCCCCCTGCTCTGTGTCTGTCAGGTGTACATGAGGGCGATGGTGGACTACTGCCCCCTGCAGGACTCGTCCATCCCGTGTCCTGATGCAGGGATGGCGTTCAGCAGAGGAGACCTGCTGGAGGTGGTGGACCAGTCCGACGGACAGTGGTGGCAGGCCAAGAAGCTGCCGTGTACGGTTTCCTGCGCTGGTCTGATTCCCTCTGCCAGCACGCTCAAGAGGTGACGGTCAATCAAACACCTGATAGTCAAACTTTATTCAGATTCAATTAAAAACATCAGAGAACATTTAGTGACTTTTTGTATTCAGTCGTTACAACAATAAATGATCTGGATCACTTCATGGTTCCTCCTGCATCTACAGGTTGTGTCCAACAGACTGCCACTAACTCTTATTTTAATTAATGTCTCCAAATTAGATTTTGAGTTAATCAATGAATCGTTTAGACTATGGAGAGGAAAAGATGATGCCTTCAAATGTTGTGTTGTGTTTTACTGTCTGAACTGTATTTTACTGTTTTACATCACAAATAACATCAGAAAATATAAACATATATATTATATTTGATATATTATCAGAGGATTTCAGTTGTTTTCCATAGAGAATTAACTGAAGTAATTAATCTATTAATCAAAGTAGTTGCCAGTTATTATTTCTTTATCGATTGATTAATGAGGTAACCGTTTCATGTGGAGTTATGAGCAATCTGAATCAGCTGATTCCTGTAGTTTAAATGCTGAATCTTCTTCTGTCTCTGCAGTAAACAGAGGGAGCAGTGGTGGTGTCAGCCACTACAGGTTCATACCTGCATCAGACCCTGTGAGCTCATCAATATTATCAATGACACTAATGTTTACTGATGTGCAGGAATGTTCATTCACTTCACTGTGGCTTCTATGGCAGGACATTCATTTGTTTTGTTTATGTATCTTTAAAATGCACTAAAGTGTTTCTATGAACGTCACTGGCTCTGTAGTTCCTGTCTCCACCTGCAGGGGGCAGTCTAACGTGTTAACATGTGTTTGTTCTCTGTCTGTCCTCAGTGACGCTGCCTGATGAAGGTTAGTGTGTTCAGACATGTTGCCAGTCGTTAATTACACAGTAAACTTCATGCTGTGTTTGCTGACTGTCTTGTTTGTGTGTTTCAGAGGACGATGGAACGCTTGCTGATGACAAACACACAGTCACAGGTACAACGAGTCCGACACGGTGAGGAATATTAATATGAACCATCAACCATCAGATCAGTGAAGTGACTTCTGTCTCTCTGTTTTCTCCAGAGCTGGAAGTTCTACATTTTGGTAAGAGTTCACTCTGATGAGTCGATGTTCAGATCGACCTCTGCTGATCAATCATTGATTTGTTGTGCTGTCATCAGTCTGTCAGTCTGTGACTAGTAGCAGTATTTTGTTTTTATTCACTTAAACACACTGAAGACTTGACAGATCCAGAAAGTAATCATTGATGAAGAAGGATCAGTGACCATGAGATCAGCTGATCCTCCTCAGCAGTTTAATAACAGAAGAAGTACTCAGATACTTTCTGTCAGTAACTAATACTCACACAGCATCTGTGTTCACTGTTTTCTCTGGTCTTGGCTTTTTACTGAAATACTGATGATGTCATCACTTATTAAATTAAAACACGTGACTGTGGCCTCGAGGAGAAAAGTGTCTCTCTGCTGCCCCCTGCTGGAGAACACTGACATGTGAAACAGCTCTTTGTTTTTGTGTTGTGACTTGAAAAAACTTGAATACTAAAAAGAGGAAGATCGTTTAAATTTGAATCTCACTCAGTCAATCTGCACAGAAACAGTGTGGAGGGTTCATTAAATGTGGACCATCGATCAGCTGTGTTAACTTCTGCGTGTCATCAAGTCTGCGTAAAGAAAAGTTCAAGAGGACTTTTAATTATCTTTATTATTTAAATTCTGAACACAGTCTGAATGTTTCCTTCTCTCAGATGAGGCCGACTCTGACGTCACTGATGGGATCTACCTCGGTAACACACAGTTACTTACTGTACTTAGTTACTGCAGGTAGTTACTGTAGTTGTTGCTACAGATAGTAACTGTACTTAGTTACTGCAGGTAGTTACTGTAGTTGTTGCTACAGATAGTAACTGTACTTAGTTACTGCAGGTAGTTACTGTAGTTGTTGCTACAGATAGTAACTGTACTTAGTTACTGCAGGTAGTTACTGTAGTTGTTGCTACAGATAGTAACTGTACTTAGTTACTGCAGGTAGTTACTGTAGTTGTTGTTACAGATAGTAACTGTACTTAGTTACTGCAGGTAGTTACTGTAGTTGTTACAGATAGTAACTGTACTTAGTTACTGCAGGTAGTTACTGTAGTTGTTACAGATAGTAACTGTACTTAGTTACTGCAGGTAGTTACTGTAGTAGTTGTTACAGATAGTAACTGTACTTAGTTACTGCAGGTAGTTACTGTAGTAGTTGTTACAGATAGTAACTGTACTTAGTTACTGCAGGTAGTTACTGTAGTTGTTGTTACAGATAGTAACTGTACTTAGTTACTGCAGGTAGTTACTGTAGTTGTTGCTACAGATAGTAACTGTACTTAG
>OMLP01036989.1:0-14900 GCA_900302685.1 Spondyliosoma cantharus | reverse complement strand
GGTTTAATATCACGGGGGGCAAAATCGATCTTGAAATCGATTATTATTGTCATTACTGCTATTTGTATAATTTCAACAAGTCACCGTTTAAGTTGAGTGACTGAAATCCTCATCATCCTGTTCAAAGGCTGCAACAGGCGACTCATTGAACCGGGTAAAGTTAGTTTTAGGTTGGATATTCGGCGGATACTCACTACTTGGGTCCAGCCGCGACTTTACTGAGGTTCACCCAGTCTGAGCAGCAGGAGGATGGTTAGCTCACCTTCCAGAGCCTTGTGGTGAATCGCTGGAGACTGATTTAGTCATTAAATTACTTAGCATAAATATATTATTACAAAATAATTGCAGTTTTTTCAATATCTTCCATGTCATGTGACCCAGTGACTCCAAACCAGCAGCAGATTGTATTAGTAAACTGGACGAATGAGACACAACTGTACTTTAGTGCTTCCTCTATTTTATATGAATATTAATATGCAGAAATTATGATTTTTTTTCTCAATAGCTTCCATGTCATGTGGCCCACTGACTTCTGAAAATAATGGTAATAAAGTTCTCTAATGCTCAAGAGGTTAACATATTTTCAAGCAGCAATGTCAACTTCTACACTATTTTGTCTCATGTCTTAGATTCTGATTCTGAAAAGGAGTTTTTTTTTTTCAAAAATCTCTCCAGTAGTCACCATTTAAAGGGTAAGTTTTCAAAAATTTCTTCAGGGGGGGCGTGCCCCCGGACCCCTCTAGTGTTGCTAAGTTATGGACTCAGAGCACCGCTGCTATGAAAACATTTAGGGGAAACACTGTGTTCTAAGAATTTTGGATGTGTGGGGTAGGCAAGAAATGATGACAAATTATACGCACACCTGGCGAAGGAACCTTGTTCCTTGGGCCGATACACCAATGAAAAAAATCTCCCTATTTTTTATAACCCAATGTTGGCAAGTATGTAGCAGGCTAGAAATAGCTAATTAACACTAGACGCAAAGTACAGCTGATACTGATGGGAATATCATAATAATTGGTCATAAACCAAAATATAACAAATCAACAGTCAGGAACAAAGTTATCACAATTCTCAGTGAACATTTGTGCAAAATCAGACATTTGTCAGGAAGTTTTGCTCTAAATCACTAATGTTCACCTCATGGTGCCACTTGAGGAAACAACAATGAAAGGTATGTTTTGACAGATGATTCTAAAATTTTGAATGTCTGAATGGCTGTCGTTCGTCTTTAACAGGCATTTTAAAAGTTTCAAGTTAAATTCCATGTTGCTGCAAAAGTGACAGTAAAAATGAATGAAACACCCGAGGTCTCAGCACGTCTCCACATCACTCCTCTGTCTGCATGCGTAACAATCCAGGGACTCCACATATCCAGAGCCTCTCTCCATTATCTCTTGTCTTCCTTGTCTTGTTTCTTGTGTAACTCAATTAATGTCATCGTGGTGCCTCTCACAATCACTTTTTAATGGCTGTATCTGATGAGGAGTTAGTGCTTTGTAAATTGCTTAATCAACAGTTTCTGTTGTTTATATGCTGTCTAACAACCTAAACAATTATTTGACTAATTGTCCAGCAATTGACAGAAAAAGCCCTGAGACTCTGACTTGTTCCAGTCTTATAAATGTGTTTTGATATGTTAGATTGTAACAGAAAAAAATGACAACAATAGTTCTTCTCATCTTATGTCCTCATGTACTTCGTCAATGGCCTTAATTGTTATGCTTCATGGCTCAATCTGTTGGGTACTTTTTTCGAAAGTGTACCAAGTGACCCGTGCAGTACAGGTAAACTTTCAGAGCAGTGCTTGGATGGATCAGGCGGACCGTAAATTAATTTCCGCCCCTGCTTCTTCCTCAGAGGGAGAAATCGAACAGACATGTAATCTCAGCATATGCTTCATTTTACCATTAACTGTAATTGGCTCCTCGTTTCATTCTGAGCAGCTTGTGGTGACAAACATTTTTCCGCCGGGAGCGAAGCTGACAGATGCTCTCGGTCTCTCTTTCTCCCTGTGCATCTGCCGATCTCTGCTGTCTGTGATGCCTGTCTGTCCGCCTCGTCTCTTGCTAAGCTAATCATTCGTCAGGGCATGATGACAGCGATTCTGGCTGATTACAAACAGTGCTGGAACCAGTGATGATGATCGAGTCTATGTGGCGAACCATTTGTCAGACTGAGAAGAGAGCTGGATTTGAATTTTAACTCGACACTTGCTGTTTTGTGATGGGTTGTGGCGCTGATACAGTATGCCCTTTGGTCCCTGCTATAGTCGGAGCTCATTGCTCTGTGAAGAAATGCATTAATATTCATTCTCTATTAATATTAATATGAACAACTCAAACTAATGCCAGGCGGGCTGTGCATATTACAGTACAGTAGGTGAAAAGCAACATGTCTGTCTGAGGTATTATATTATTAAAAACACTCTTTATCTGCAACGTAACTTATACACACAGCCTGTCTGCAGTGGTGAAAGTGTTTTGTTGGACACAAAATGTCACCCGGATTATATTGCTTTAATCACTATAACAAGGAAACGTTAATATTGATCAGATCTCTCAATCGTTAACTGCCAACATAAAATGTTTGAACGTATTTCAGTTCTCTCGCCTAAAAAATTAACTCTGAAGTGTTATTATCATTTCTATACTAATGTTTTCGGACCTTTAAGCATCTACTAATGGACGAGAGGCTGACTAACTAAGTTAGCTAACATTACAGCTCAGCCAAGGGGGATGATGTTAATGTTTACATCCGGCTCAGGATTTCTGGAAAGAGACACCGCTGTTGAGTCTTTCAAATGTATTTATTTTCTGGCACCTCGAGCACCACAAGCCGAGTGCCATGTAGTTCCATTTTATTAGAAAGAAGGCAGGCGTCTATTGCAGATATCTCCAATACTCCTATTGGAGATATCTAGATGGAACAGCACTATAGGCGAGGGGAACAATATGGATTTTTTAATTGGGGGTGAACTGTCCCTTTTAAATTTAGGAAAAGCTCATGGTCCTTGCTTTGACTTTGTTGATATATAATGAAAACAACAATCTTGACAGCACTAACTGGTACCATGTCCTTTCATTTAATATGAAGCAAAATCAAGCAGCTGGCTAGTATCTCTGTTTCCAGTTTTTATGCTAAGCTCACCTAAACAGATGCTACCCGCAGCTTCATTATGTTATGTACAAACATGAGAGTGGCATCAATCTTCTCATCTAGCAGCAAACATGCAGTTTACAGTAAATGAATTTTATAGGAGAAAGGGTCCCTGCACTTACACATGCGAACTAAATATAACTAATCCCTTTAAATGGTGGCACTTGCTTTCACACAAATACATTTATTTCCACAAATATACCCCTCATTTGCATGCATTCATGTTTTATTCTTACATCTCCAGCTGTTAGCTGTCACTTCCTTTGTGTGTGTGTGTGTGTGTGTGTGTGTGTGTGTGTGTGTGTGTGTGTGTGTGCGCGTGCGTGTGTGTGTGTTGAACAGTGACACAGGGAGTCTGGGTTGCAGATCAGACAAAAAGCGTGATCACACTGTTTCAAGAAATAATGGAACAAAACCGAGCCCCCCTTGTGGAGCACATACTCACTCGAGGTCTCACTGACGGTTTCTGCTCCCCAGCTAAATGCTCACACAATTGATGAGTCAGCCACGAAGCAGAAATAGGGCATTTGTCACGTCTTCTGTTTTTTTTGTTCTCGCTCCCTCTTTGTGTCACACATCTTGGATACATGCTATGCACGTTGAAAGCAAGACACAATCTGAGCCACTGTGAGAAAGGAGGCTTTAATAATCCCAATACATGTTTCACTTTGTAGATGCATTTAGTCATTTCAACCTTGTTTTATAGCTTCATTGGTGTTTATAATCAAGTCTCTGCAATTCTCAGCTGTAAATGGAGTGTAATTTAGCTGGGATAACATGCTATTGTGTCGAGCAGAGGCACTGATGAAGAGAAGAATAATAACTGTAGTCTGTCTATTCTCATGTCTGGCTGACTATAACATATAATATATATACATATAAAAATGAAGCTGCAAGTTGAAGAAAGGATTTTCTCTCTGGGGACGTTAAGAATACAGTATATCTCTGCTACAAAGTGATTTTCAGTCACAATAATAATATCAAGCGCTAAAATGTGTGGCAAAATAGACTGAAAAACCAATACTGGATAATCCAATATGCTTTGGCTAATCTATCCGGTGGTGTTTAGTGAGAGGCTGCTGAGTTTGGTTCTATCTCCTCTTGTCTGGCACCAGGTCTGGTGCTTGTTTTGGCAATGCTCCCTGCATTATCCGCTGGGCCCCTGCCAACCCGGGCATGAAAACCTCCTTCTGCCAGCAGAAAAGTTCCTGTGCTAACACTTCCCCAATAGTCTGGCTAGCTTCACGGCTAACTGAGCTAACCAGCTAACCGCAGCTGCGTCCCAAGGATATTAAATGAAAATATGGATACAGCTTTGGAGGAGGAACTCCATTCATTTTTATAAAAGAGGCTCACTGACACATGAAGACAAAAAGCTCAACTTCCCGACGATAAAAAATTACCCAGATTTTTCGCATTGTGGAGTCCATAGAGCGTGCGCACTAGAGACTTCTGCAGATAAGGCCGGCTAACTTCCAGTACAGCACCAGGCTAACTTGAATAGTGATAAAATGATTTAATCTTGCGACTCTTCTAGACTTTCCCAATTATTTTAGACCAAATGGCTCAAATTATGATCATCAAAAAGTCATGACACGATGCTTGTGAAGCTTAAAAAAAAATCCGTCCTCCGTTTAAAAGCTGCTTGTTTCACAATGTAAGCTTATGGGAAAAAGTATTTTTGGGCCCCAGTGTACGGTGGCCGACAAGGGTAAACGTGCAAATACATAAACGATGCTGAACCAAAGACACACAAACACACAAAACAAATACAACAACAAAATGCTGCAAGTACAGAAAAGATGCAAAACCAAAGCGACACAAACCCCCAGAAATGTTGCATATTGATTCAACACAATGGAAAAGTGCCAGGCCGCTAGGGGGTCCCGACCTCCCGATCTGGGGCGCGGTAAATTTGATTTTATATTTGACATTTGCTCATTTTTTTCTGTTTCTAACCATAATATTGTTATTAAAACTGCATAAATTCCATCCAGGTTGGTATTATTTTGTACAAATAAGTAAGACAGACATTTCACAGGTCTATCTCTGATTTTTCAGTTTGGACAATCCAAAAAAAAACAACAACACACAAATACTGTTTGTTTTTAAGCTAATTATAGATCTTTCATAACCATTATCTCCCATAAAAACATTTTAAAATATCCTAGAAAGAAGAAGTGTTCAGTCAACATTAGTTATTAACATTTCTCGATTTTATTTTGAAATAACTCACAGGAATTTCAACCTAACAACACCAATCTACTTCTCATTTGTTTTATTTTTCTTAAAGTGTTAGCAGCAGTTAGGCGATGTTACACAATACATAATTATCATAATACCTAACTCTACCTCCGCTAACAGAATCTTAACAAAGAAACTGCCAGAATTCAAAGTCATTGAAACATACAAGAAACTGTGCAAATACTGACTGTCCTGCAACCAGTTATTTAGCAGCCATTCTCGTGGCTCTGTGAGGCTTAACCTAATTATGGTGCCAGAGGAAAAAGTTATTACGATGGTGACATGAAATTGTGCACCAAATTTAATGACAATCCATCCAACAGTGATGGTGACAGTTCACTCAAAACCACAAATGAAAAACCTCACGGAGGCGCCAGGAACATTCAGGGTAACCGTCCAATAGTTTTGGAGATTTTTCATTCTGGACCAAAGTGTTGGCCCAACGTGCGGGCGGTGGAGGACATTGCCATCCCTCGAACAACTTGGAATGAGATTTTTTCTGTCTGTCTGTCTGTCCCAGAACCCTGTCACGGCACACACTTTCTTATTAGCATAATGTAACAAGCTGTCATGTAAAACAGGTGAACATTGATGCCTGAATTTGTGAGTGTAATGGTTACGATGATGATGATGATGATGATGATGATGACAAAGCCTAAGATTAGCAGATAAAAGTCCTTCTAAAAGTTATTTTCTTGGTGATCTCTACTCGTTTTATTTTCCTCTCTTTTAACTTTCAAATTTCTTTCTTTTTCTTCTTCGTTCTGTATCACTTAGCTTTTCTAATACAATTATCAAAGGGAAAAAATAGACACACATTACTGTAGCCATCAATCATCTTGGACAGAACTAAAGCAATGATAGAAAGCATTAAGGGTTCATAGGCAGCATTTTCCGAGAGAGTGGCATCATTTTGATTTTTCCATTAGGGTCACCTTTCCCACATAACCTAGCTAATATTGATGGGACTCTGGCATCAAATATCAGCTGAAGGGGAGAGAAAAAGAGCAAAATGCCCCAAGAGGGAGATGCCTAAACGCGTCATTTTTTCTAATGTGCCTGTGTTTAAGTTACAAAAAGGATGAACAATACATTTAGCCTCAAATATAGATGGAGATTTACATTTAACTGCTGCAGATTTTCGACATAAAGGGAGCATTAATGTTGCACCACTGTAATTAGTAGATGTTACAGCTATTCAGACGTCTGTCTTCTTGTCTTCTGTCTGTCTCTCCCTCACTCTTTCTATATGGTGGTTCTTTCACAGTGTCTTCCTCCCTTTACGCCCACATTGCCCCTCTTCCCTTTCATCTTACAACCTGTCATCTGTGCCATCCCTAATTACAGCAGTTAATTACACAGTATTTCCAAAGACCAAATGGATTTGATCTGCATTGACCTCGCATTATTTGCATCAAAAGACACGAGAGGGGGGGGATCTGTTTTTCTGCGCCGCCCGTTGCAGCTTTTTCCGCTTTTCTCTGCTGCTTTGGAGATTCATCTGTTTTCTCGTGCTGTTAAACTTGTAAACGTGACACCGCACACAGCGCAGTGAACAGACACTTACATATACGTACATAATGCAGGCGGGGTACAAATATAGCCACGGCTATTTGCCATATTCACTCGCAGTCAAGCGTAATGCGGGCCGACATGATTTGCTGCTATCTACATGCATCAGAGGGGCTCACGTGAGGCAGCGGCATCAATACAGATACAATCAGCCAACAACTAGATTAAGAGGCTCTCTTTGTAACATCTCTGCATACAGACTGTACCGTATACATCAAACTGACTAGCACGCACTCAGGAGCAAGACATGCAGCTACAAAACAGATGCACACATCTTCTTTCTCTGTGTGTGTAGTTTTCTCGTACAGCACACATACCATTAAAAGGTGTGGAGGGAGAAGAGACTCCACTATCAGTAATTTCAGTCGCCTCACAACAAGAGACAGAGGCCTATTAATTTGTGGGTAATGCTAATGTCTGGCTTGTGGTTTTCCTGATTTTTCTGCTTCACAATAAAAGCATTAAGATAACTTAATGATGGAGGACTTTATTGTGAAGAATTGATAAGGAATGAAAGGTGTCACCCAATTAGCAGAGCTTTTTTAGCAGCTATTCTGCGAAAGGTCTGAAAGGAGAAGAAGTATTCACAGCCAGTCCTTTGAGAAATACTCAAGACAACTGCATAATTAGTCAGAGACACGCATTCAAGCAAGTAGCCGAATTCAAACTTTGGAATTCTGCCATGTTTTTTTTACAGTTTATTTTTTAAGGTTAGCATGTTGCTCAGCTAATGTGGCTACTGCAAATCACAGGCGATCTTGGATTGATGTTGGATTATTGAGGGGCAGTCAAGAGAAAATGTGCAAAAGTTGAAGAGTAATTTGACGTGCACCTTTTTGATTGTACTTTCCATAAATTACGTCTCTGCCCTCTATTACCCAATAAACGATGAAAGACTCACTGACAAAGAAATTCATCAAGAAAGTTGGCAAAGGGATAAAGCTATATCGTCAGCACGGTAATGCCATGGCCCTTTGACCCTGCCTTTGTGGTTTACAACAAAAGTGAGGGCTTGTAGAGTATGAATAAAATTACTGGCATAATTGATGAGAAGTTAGTTCTAATGCATGTATAATGAGGCAGTGGGAGGGATCTTAACTCAGGTTTTAGCACTGAGAAACCTATGTGACCAGATTCGCCTCATTGCGATGTTAAAGTGCAATAAGTAGCTCATGTTTGAATAATGAAGCAGAGGATGACACTAAATTAGAAAACTTCCAAAAAGAAAGAAGTGACACTTCCTTTCACTTTAATTCTCTTATCTTGTTGTTGGTAATAACACTTAATGCTTCAATATGTCTTCATCAGAGTCAGGAAGTCACCGCATCATCTGTCTCTCCGCCTTGACTGGACAATTAAACTGCCATCTGATTAAAGCTCAAGCAAGCTCTGCTCGTTACTCTGAAAAGGTAGCTCATTATATTCCTCTCACTAAATAGGATTTCAGCTCATGTCTAAAGGCTCGGCGTGAAAGGACTTCACTCAGAGTTGTTTACTGGTATTGATCTTGCAAAGTGACTTGAAATGTGGCATTGGTTGTCGCGTTTATTCAAAGTGCCATTTAACCACTTTTACAGCTCATTTCTTGCACTATTTGTTCCTTTTCCGAAATGTATTAATGTATTAAAACACACATAGACACTCACAAATAACAAACTTGACTAACTGGAATCTAATGACAGCCCATGAAAGCGATTCAAGGGTCATCAAAGTTGAAAGCAGTGCAAGAATGTGTTCAATAGTTGTTGAGATAGCTCTGTCGCCAGGGGGGGGTTGACATGCTGTGACAATCGTGGCTGATCACGTTCATCACTTTCATTCCCTTTAAAACTCTGCCATCTCTCTGTCATGACCCGCTGACAGCTTGGGAGTTTTCTGCAAATCTACTGTATCCACCTGTATCTGTATGTTGCCAGGTTTGTCAGCAGGATTACGCAAAAACTACTGAACAGATTTCCACTAAACTTGGATGGAGGATGAGTCTCTGCCCTTTTTGGCGCAGATATTCGTACATTTTTCATGGAACAGAGTGAACTGTTTGCAACGCATCTATCTGGGACATACCTGTTGATTTACCCTGGAATTGAAACGTTGTAGAATAATTAATCAAAATGCAATTTTTTTTTTTTTTGTTGGTTGTTGTGCAACAGCCGGGTGCTTGTTTATTTATCTCATTAACCTTAATTTTATTAATCTAATTAATCTGTATTCAGCCTTATTGGGATTCATAAGTAATCTGAATACTAATTATTCCCCTGTGTAATCACATGTAAAATAAGCAAACATAAATATGCTATTTTGTGAGATTTTAGACAAACTTTATGGGTCTTCTTTCTCTACACACTAAAATTGAATATTATGGAAAAGTGCGCTCAGCTGTGTGTAGCTAACAGGCCGTGAAGACTCTCTCTCTCAGCATTAAGATTGACATGGCAACACGCTGTAACTGCAGCTCTTCTCCCATTGCGGTGTGTGGCGAGTCCCCAAGATACCCAACCGGTGCAGACGAGGGAATAACGTCAATGTGCCCCAGGAAAATCCCAGCTCACTGGTGTGGCACTGTGTTCCCTCGCCGCTTTCCTCTCTGCGCCTGCTGTTTGTACTGACTGCTGGTTGCGCCATGTCTGTCTTGTCCAAGTGTTTACACTGGCATATGATCGGTGTTCAGTGATACTGTCAGTGTTCCTCTCTGTTTCCTGACACCCATGTAAGAGGCTGTGACTGGCTAATGGGTTTTGACAGGGCAGAAAATTGATCAAGTGGCGGATCAAAAAGCTCAGAGCTAGAAGGCTGTTAAGTGACAATATTGGGCGATAGCGAGTGTGCTATATCAAATTAGAGCTCTTGTACCAAGACCGAGGCACAGTGTGGTGCAACACTATCAAAAACACATCACTCGAGCCATGTCCAAAATGTAATTAGAGTGGTGAGCGGACAGAACCTGGATTTAGGAGAGTCATACAGCTTCCAGAGGGCGGTCGCATGTAGCTGACCATTATGCTCTGACCTCCATGTGAAGCCAAAAAAACCTCTGTGGTGATGATAAATTGTGGTCTTGTGAATAATGGATGCACGGTGCACGTGCACAAGATGCGACAGCTGATACGTTCAAGGGCGAAGGATCATGTTGGGCTTCAAATATGACCGCCTTACCTCTTTTTCCTCCTCTTCACAACCAGTGTGCTTTAGTTGGGTGATATCCTGCCAGGAAGGAGATGGTCGAGTGTGTTAGGAAATAGACCCTTTTCACAGCAGACCTTTTCACTTGTCAACGCAGAAAAAGCACAAGTGTGACCAATAACGTTAACGAGGGCTCTATTCCAGTAAGTCTCTTAGTAAGCCATGTCAGTGACTGAGCATGCACAAGCCCAGTACTACACTACGGTATTACAAAATGTAAGTAACAGATAGAATATCTGACTGTGAGGGACACTGCTCACAGGACAGAATAAGGACGAGGAGAGTCTGCGTGTCGGTGAATTAACCATTTATTCAGGCTCTGGTAGAAGAACGTACCTCAACATAAAGAGAAATAACACAAAATGCATAGCCGTCTGCATGTCTCTGCTGGCTTCTCCGCTCCGGTCCTCTCACAGGACCCAGCCTACTGCAAGAGACCAGAACCAGGTTACAAACGTGCTTATATAGCTGACTGATTACCTGATTCTGTCCAGCTGTCTGATCACTGGCTGCCACTCCTCCCTCTACTCCAGCAGACGCCGCCTTAACCACACCCCACTGCCACAGTGTTGTATGTTGTAAAATGTATAGTAATTATTTCTAATGTATAATCAAGTGTGTTTAAATGTTTAACCAAGTACTATTTCTGAATGTTAATGATTTAATGATTCATGTGATTTGTGTTTAAAACAGTCCATATTAAGCCATGGTGACATTCTTGGAAAGGTGAAACATGATTTAAAACATTAAAAAGTTGTTTCAGTTTTAGACTTGTGATGTTCTTTAAAGTGCGAACACTGGCAGCCCTGCCCCTGGGGTACACCCTATCAGAGCTGACAAAACAGAATGTCATCTCTTTCTGCTGTGTCTCTTCTCCTCTCTACTCTTCACTGCACTTTAAGCTCTTTGCTTCATTTTACTTCACCAGTTCTCTTTTCTACTTCACGTGTTACCTTCTTCAAGACGTCACTCTTAAGAGAAGTTGCTCAGTTGAAAGAAAGACTCTTTTGCAAGGTCGATCCGATTCTGCCTTTGCCGGGTACCCCCAAAGAACACGAGCAGTACCACCACTGGGTATTGGATTGAAGCTGCCAGCTTGCAGTTGAGTGAGAGCCAAGGCTGCTGAGGACGACCACCCCGCCACCTGCTGACTCTACAACCCAATGCTCAAACAAGTAGGCTTAACCATTCCTTCATCCTGCTGGATTCCCACTTATGAAATATGAGTTGGTGTCCTTTGGCTCTGAATTAATATCTTTGAGTTTTGGAGAAATTTGGTGAGGGCTCTGTTAGCATTAAATCATTCTCTTAATATTTAACTGCTTTCACCCAACCCCCAAATTCACCATATGCCACATTACATTAGTCATTACGGATTTAACATCTTTCTGTTACCTGTTAATCTTGTCATTTGTCTAATTTGCTATTTAATTTATTTACTCTGAACTATTTAGCCAAATAAATATATTTAACCTTATGTCGCTTCTGTGAAGGTTTGTTTTAATGGGTAGAACCAATGATTACTGTGTGTATAAGTCCCTACCTCAGTAATGAGATTGAATACATTGATTAGAATTTATTGATATTGATTCAAGTTAACTTTGTCTAGTCGAATTTGATTAATTTCCTTTGGATTAGTCAAAGAGATAAAAGAGCAGAGATGGTGCACTTATTCATGAGTGTTTTATTAATCTCAAGTGATTAATAAATTAAATGTATAAGTTGTGTTTCTCTTACAATACTATGAACACTTTCATTCAAGTGCATGGGCTCCATCTTGGAGTCCAGTATCCATTTCTTATAAAATGGCAAATGGAGTTGCATTTATATAGCGCTGTTCCAGTCTACTGACCACTCAAAGCCCTTTACGACATGTGCCACATTCACCCATTCACACAGACATTCATATATTGATGGCAGAGGCTGCACATCTGGAGCAACTTGGGGTTCAGTATCTTAGCCAGAGGGAGATGGGATTTGAACCAGCGACCTTCCAATCATTAGATGACCTGCTCTAACCCCTGAGCTACAGCCACCCGGGAGTTGAGGAATTACTGGGCTGTAATGATTAAGACTTAGTAGCACTAAGGTGTTCCTAAAAAAGTGGCTTAAATACCGAGGTTAAATGAGTGTGTCATCGACAGCTGTGGGGAGGGAGCAGTAATGGTTGCTTGACAGGACACATGAAATCAGGAATGTTCATTTTCAAATCAAACAATGAAGAAAATATTTGCTATCCTAAGAAACTGCATGCACTCTGAGTCAAGTCATCCTTTGTAGTATTGTACTTTGTCCTCTGATATATACATATATTTTCTGTATCTCATTAGCTAAGGTACAATTTAATTGTATGTTTACAAGGTTACATTCATGTATCATTTAACAATGCCAGGTTTGCATACAGAAAAAAAAGAATCTATTTTATATGGTGGAGCATGGACGATGAGGATGGGGTGGCAGGTTAATACAGGGGCAAAATGTGTAGTTTGCTCTATTTTATGCACAAATACATTAAACTCACATAGTGTCAGATTGTATCCTGATGATGCACTGGAATATTGATATTTTTGGCCCGTTATGGTTAAAGAACAAGGTTGATGTTTAATTTCCAGTTCAGTTTTTATAGGACTGCTGTTTTCCCCTGATTTAAATATTGTTGCCAAGCTAGGCTAACTTCATGCTGTCTCCAGCTCTGTGCTTAACACATAAACATGAGATTGACATTTCTCAATTTTATCTCATTCCCATAAACAAAGCAAATGAACAGGGCTGGATTAACCCACTTAGGCAGAGAGATGATAAACTGTCCGAGACGATTTTTTCTCCAATTGTCAGTTAGTTAGTTATTAAATCAAACATGTCTTGTAGTTTGAGTTAAATTTATGAGGCCCTAACCTATGAGACAGGGTCTAGCGATCACTGAAGGATTTGCGAGCACCTTAACCTAAATTATACTTTCCATGTCTGTGAGTGCGTGAGCGTTCGCTAGGGATGAAAACGTTATCATCAGAGGGTGTACACGTTGACTCTGTGAGTTCATTTATGTGCCGCTAATTTATTGTGGCCGTGCAGTTTTGTCTGTGTTACCACCATGCTACAACATGCTAGGGAGTATGTCAGCACGTGTGTGGAATGCATCCACCAATCAGATTCCGGAAATAGTACAACCTAAATACTACAGGACAGTGGTGTCAGCTGTCCATGTACATGTCCAACTGGGAGTATAACCAACAGAAGGTCTTAAGTCCCTTATTTTCTGTGGTTATTTTGTAACAAACTATTTTGCTATCTCTATCGACTATCTATCTAGTACTATCTAGGGAGTTAGTCATGCTTTCCATGGTCGAGGTGAAGTCTGAACAAATGAGTCGGTTGAAAATAAATTCCTACTTCATTTGCCACATCTTGTCCAGATTCACGTATTTGAGCACTGTCACTCAATGCACTCAGTGTGGTTCCTGTCTACAGTTGAAATTATTGTGTGAAGAGAATGAAAGTGAATAAGAATGAAGAAGAGAATGGTGCCGAGAAAAAAAAAGGAAAAGGATTGAGTTTCAGCAAAATGCTAAGAGACAATTTGTGGTTCAGTTGATCCGCCATGGAGTTTGTGAAATGAAAATCAATGTGAATAATGGCATCAGGCTGTTATCCAAACAGTTTTTTCTTCTTCTCCTCAAAAAAAGACATTCACTCTTTCCATTGTTCATTCTGCTAAAAAAAGACTACTGTTGTGTCTCTGTTTTGTCTCTCTCTCCCTGCGACAAGCCTCAAAGAAGTTCCCTTCAGTTTGTGAGAAATAATGGGACTTCCAACTATCAGACAGAAAGGGGAGCTGTGAGAGAAAGCCATAGAAATGCAGGCACAATTAAATTTAAGACAATTAAGAATACAGAGGAAGAGCAGACAGATACTGAGGCAGAATTACAAGTGGAGGGATAGGCTCCAAGTTTTACTATTTAGTTATCTTTGTTGAGGTTTTTGTGTGTGCTTGACTAACTTGGCTGCTCTCTCTGATTGTTTCAAGCTTGTGTCATCTCTGACCAGGATGTGCTGTGTTGGACCTGTAGTCACATTCAACGGCAGTGTCACAATGTCCTAGAGTATGCCTGTATTTCACTGCAGCAAGGTGAGAAGCTAAAGCACCGAAGGATAGTAAAGACAATGTTCAAGGGAGTTTAAAGAGTAATTTACTACTGTACTACAGAGAGGTTCTTTGCACAACATGCTTATATCAGCATGAATAGTCAGGCTGCTGTCAATACACTAATAAATCCTAGGTCTACACTTCACACATGATGGCATAATGAATGTTGTGTAGGACCATGTCCCGTCCTCATGCATTGGATATCAGTGGCCTGCTGTGCTACTTTCCACTCTCCCTATACTTCACCCCCTCCTCGGTTTAACCTTTGCCCTGACAGGAGGACCAGCCCCCCCCCCGTGCCATAAACAGTCGCAAAGGGAGTCACCTTCTGCCATCTTTGTCCCCCCTCTCCAGACTATAACCTTCCTCCCCCAGGAGTCCAAGAGCCTAACGCCTGGAGATGGGAAACGAGACTGTCTTCACAAAGAATTGTGGACCACTAAATGTTTTTCTTGTGATTGTGAATTGGCAAGGGACGGTCATTGAACTGTGGCCTCTCCCTTTGTTCTGGCAGGCTCCACTTGGTTAAGGAAATAACTACCTCAGCCAAACATCTGGCATTCATCCTTATCTTATCAAAGGTGTGATTTATAATGGGTTC
>OMLP01036984.1:0-17069 GCA_900302685.1 Spondyliosoma cantharus | reverse complement strand
TTTCAGCAGCCACACTAAGACAATTACAAAGTCAGCCTACTATCACCTTAAGAATATATCCAGGTTAAGAGGACTTATGTCTCAACAGGATTTGGAGAAAGTTGTCCACGCATTTATCTTCAGCAGACTCGACTACTGTAATGGTGTCTTTACAGAACTCTCTAAGTCCATCAGACAGCTGCAGCTGATTCAGAACGCTGCTGCTCGAGTTCTAACAAGAACCAAAAAAGTAGATCACATCACTCCGGTTCTTAGATCTTTACACTGGCTTCCTGTCTATCAAAGTATAGATTTCAAAATCCAGCTGTTGGTTTATAAAGCCCTGAATGGTTTTCGGGTCAAAATACATTTCTGATCTGCTGCCACGTTATGAACCATCCAGACCTCTGAGATCGTCAGGTACCGGTCTGCTTTCAGTCCCTAGAGTCAGAACTAAACATGGAGAAGCAGCATTCAGTTATTATGCGCCACATATCTGGTACAAACTTCCCGAAAATTGCCGGTCTGCTCCAACTCTAACCTCTTTTAAAACAAAGCTGAAGACATTTCTGTTTGCCACTGCTTTTAACTGAAGCAATTTAAATTCTTTGAATTGCATTGTGACTTTTATTGTACAGTCTTGTCTCTTTTAAACCTTTTCTTTTCTAGCCTACATGTTTTAATGTTTGCTTCTTAATGTCTTTTTAATGCAATTTTTAATTTCTTTTTAATGCAATTTTTAACGTCTTTTAAATTGATTTTTTAATGTCTTTTGTAATTTGTATGCTCCTGTAAAGCACTTTGAGTTGCCTTGTGTCTGAAATGTGCTATACAAATAAACTTGCCTTGCCTTGCCTTGCCTTGTCTTGCCTTGCCTTGCCTAGCCTTGCCTTGCCTTGCCTAAAGCTAGCTCAAGCTTCAGCCAGTCCATGTGAGACTGGCTAACGGCTAATGAGCAAACTCTTCTTTATTTGATTGTCATCTTAAATTTCATCCACATTTATTGGTTTCAGAGAGGTTCTTGGTTTGGTGCCACAGACACCTCCTTATTTCCAAGGTGCAGCTATTATTTTTGAATTGACAATGTTGCGTTTGTGCCCCTGTGAGAACAGTGTTGTACCAGATGATGTCAAACTGTCTGTGAAACTCTGCCAGCTAGTTGTGTTATTAACGGGCTGCGTTTGAGGCTGTTCTTACTGCGAAGAAAGGACAGTTCACAAAGTTAGAGACAGTAATGAAACCAAAGTGATGAAAAACAGATGGGGTCAGGAAGTTGCTCTTACTTTATCATCTACAGTTGAATAATTACTTCAGTCCCCCCTTCACGGACCTTCATCCAACCAGAACAGGATACAGCGGTGGATAGTACACCTATTTTTTTAATGTCCGTTTGATGGTTTTTCCTTGTCTGGGGTGCATCTAAAGCTATAAGAAAGATTCATCTTCATCAAATGGACTCACTACACTACATGTTTCACTCAAACTGCTGGATGGACTCTGTGAGAAATGTCAGCCATGGGATTTTGTGTCTTAACTGGGTCAATAAACCTCCTCAAACTCTGCCCTCTCAAAACACATTTTATGTGTGAAAAATACTGCTGACCTTATTTTATGAAAGGTATTAAACACGTCCGTGATTCACTCAGTAAAGTTAGCGGACCGCATCCCTCTCTCAGATACCGTGGAAGTCTATAAACTATAATCTCTTAACTACATTGATATATTGACGGCGAGGGTTGGAGATTTCAGTATCTTGACAGGTACATGTGCTCACCTAAATAACTACAGGGTAAATTTATATTTAGTCTTTGGAAAAAACGGTGGTTCAATACATAATGTATGGACATACTTTTTAAAAGGTGGCCTACTTATCAGGTACAACATCTTAATCTCAGGGGACTTCAGCAGCCTGAAGTTGTTCAGTTTTATGTGGATTGACACTGGTACACAAAGTTGTATTTATTTGTTGATATTGAATCCAGTAGGCAAAAAAGTTTTTTTAATGGTGAGGCAGTTCCTGCAGAGAGGCAGGCGGGATCACAGGAAACAGTTACGGATAACAAAAACTCAGCGAGGCTGCTAGGATGAAGTGGCAGGATCTGAGTGGGAATGGACTGGATAAGTATCTGCTGGGCTGATGAAGGAGAGTGCAAACAGGAGAAAGGCTGGGCGGAGTAGGCCCGTCAACTTGATGAGGGAGGTGAGAACAGGTGTGTAATTGGGTGTAACAGTCAGGCATCTCACGGACAAGAGGAGAATGGCTATAACTGTGTCTGAAGAGGTGGAATTGTGACCGGAAGGGGGGACCTAAAGGCAGATTGGAGCCATGGTCCCCTGCTGGGAAAACATTGACTTGCCCCCTACAGTTTGGCCGCGAGCTCCTGCCCCAAGTGAAGGAGTTTACCTATCTTTGGGTCCTTTTCACAAGTGACACCAAAAATGGAGAATGAGAGGAACAGGCTGTTTAGTGCAGCATTGTGTCAGACCGTTAGAGAGAAGATGGAACTGAGCCAGAAGGAGAAGCTTTCGATTTACCTGTTGATCTACATTCCAACCCTTAACTATGGTCATGGATAGTAAAAGAATGAGATTCTGGTAACAATTGGCTCAACTGAGTCCTCCCTAATTTGAGGAGCTCAGAGTCGGCAGAGGGCCTTGAAACTGCATTGAAAGGAGCCAGCTGAGGTGGTTTCGGGCATCTGATAGGTAAAACTTATTTTTTCATTCTTCCCAAACCCAGATTGTTGCCCAGTCAGTCATATTTTACCCTGTTATAAGAGAATACATATCCAGTAGTTAAAAAAATACTAACTAAAAACAGTTTAGTTGGATTTTTCTTAGTGAAAATTAATTTGTGTTTGGGGTGTTTTAAACAGGAATTATATATATATATATTTTTAAACCTGACTTAAACTACAGGTGTACTTGAATTTTCCTGACTGTATATCCTAAAGTATTCAGCTTTTTTTAGGTTCATTATAAAATAAAAGGTATTACTACATTTACTAATGTTAATTAATGTACCCTTACAGTAAAGTGCTACCTTATAATTTATAATGTTAAAATTCTTATTTGTGTTTATTGCTTTTGCTATTTTCTATTGAATCTGAACCTGTTGTATGTACGGTATGTTATCCGTCACCTCTACAGATCAAACCTCCAGCATTCAGAGATGTCTGTCACCATAACCGGCCAGAGCTGACAGATAATAAAGCCACAAGAGAGCGCCAGCAATTTAATGGAGCCGAGATTCATTAGAAGCATCTTGTGAAGAGGACAATTATCCTCTAACACCGTAAATATACACAACATTGTGCTTAAACACATTGTTTTGTCTGTTTTTTTTTTAATGTAGAATAAAAAGCTGGACCAGGCTTGAAATGAGTGAAAGCTGAAAATCACAGCAACTGTTGAGTTATTGATCGCGAACGGTGTGCTCTCACATATCAAATTTAACCAGGACAGTGAGCTTAAGTCGGAAAACAATCTAAGATGTGCCCTGCATAAATTGATTGTATTGCTTTTCTGCCCTTGACGTTGATAAAAACCCAACCCTTCACGCTCTCATCTTTTACTCCTCGCATTATGGATTGCCCCATTCTGAGTATTGATGACAGGGGTCCGAGCCAAGGACTGCCCCATTCTCTTCTCCTCTCCGCTGTCCCCAGAGGACACTGTTTTACATAAGAGCTGACTTCCAATCCTCCCAGACATACCTCCTACCAAACTCCTCAGAGACACTGTGGACTGAGGGTCCTTGTTGTGAATAGCTCTCTCTAATTAGGTTTTAGAATTTTTTCGAAATGACAAATGTTCAGCCTCTCCAGAAAACCAGAATATTAACTGTGGTCTTATTTTTTCTCCTGATATATATTTGTGTCCTTGTCAAGAATTGGAAAAGAGAAAATGTCCTTCAGGGCATTTTATAACTGCATTTGAATCATGAAGCATTACTCCCACATGCCATTATACCAGAGTAGAGCAACGTCTACAGCAGATACAGTCAATTAATCCCCAAACTAATTATACAATAATACCTGAGAGATTTCACACAGTGAGGTACTAACACTGATGTGCTGCTGACACTGAATGTACGCAACCTTTGGTTCATTATAGCAAAAAAAATAACAGTATAATCACTGTAGATGTTTCATTGTTTGTTTTTTTAACTACTGAGGACACAGTTTAGCCACTATTTCAATTTGGTTGAAATAAAAGAGACATTAAGTTTCCTTGCTTAAGTAACTTAAAGTCGTGGTTCCAAACCTGTGGTTCAGGACCCCACAATGGGTCGGAGGGGACGTGAGCTTATTGACAAGATAAGAAAGAAGAAAAGTAACAGATATTAGCTACTATGACTGTCTGTCAGCAGAGCGGATGGAGGCGGGATCTGCTCTGAGTTTTCGTCTGTTAAAGGCATCTCTAAGTGCTTGCACACAGGGGGGAAATATTTGATTTTTGTAAATTGACAATTGAAAATTGACATGATGTAAGTTTGATTGTGAATTGTTGCTATACAAATAGAAATTGACTTGGCTTGATGAGGCACTCTAGGACGTGTTTAAAGTCTCATCCTCCATAGAATCCATACTGCAGCAGCAATAAACAACTTAAGCAAATCATCCACAGACTTGTATAGACAACAGAGAGTGACGTGAATGATCTCTTTTTTTCACGTCACATTACAGTCGCACGATATGGCCAATAAAAAAAATTATTAATACATGTAATTTGCTACAAATTGTTACATAGAGCCCCAGCAAAGATGAAGAACACAAATCTGGGTTTGTCTGGACCGGTCACTCCTGGTAGACTGATGAGGCGGGGGCATCACAAGTAGACATTGCTTAATTTTTTAAAGACATTTTTGAAGATGCAACAATGACATTTGACTACAGTAAAGCATATATTAATGGATCATTCACATATTCAAATATTTATATTTCCCCTGTTGTCAGCTCCAGCTTACAACATTCTTCTTTTTAGGTGTCAATAGGAGATTATGATCCCATAAATGATACCAAAAGTTACCCCAGTCTCCAATATTAAAACCGCTTTGAAGCTGTCTCTGCCATGCGCAACTCAGCAAAACTGTTCATTTCCTGCTCCCAATCTTTTTGCTACACTGTAAAATCTAATAATAATTAATAATTACAGCTAACTGAAATAAATAAAACAACTGCACTAAAAGTACAATTCAAATGTAATAGCCTACTTGGTAATTCTAAGGTAATCAGTTTCCTGACCTTTTGAAATAAAAATCACCTCTTGTTTTTTTTTCCAATATTAATTTAATCAGTCATAAAAAGTTATATAAAGATCCTGAAACACTCACAAATACAACAGATACAGTACTGAAAAAAAATATTCACAACCCCTGGAAGTTTTCATGTTTTATTGTTTGACAATATTGAATTAAAGTGAATTAAATTTTCCTTTTACACAAAGAAAAATAGCCTTTAATGTCCAGGTAAAAAAAAATTAAACAGATCTTTATAGAAAGTGATCAAAATTAATACTATACATATATTAATACAAATCGAATACACGAAACACAGCAATTACAGAATTCCAAATGAATTCAAGAGATGTTTTATCTGGTATCTTGAAATTTAAAGAGACCAGATGAATAATCCCATTTTCAATCAACAGTTTTTACCTATGATATAATATGGTACAATAAAAACACGCTTTGCCAGTTAAACTTTAAAGTGTTTTAATGTACTTTGTCACTTGTTGTAGGAAGTGCAACTCTGATTTGGCCTTGAGTTTAATCTCCTTTGAAATTGTCCACCTCCTATACGGACAAGGGAGAGAAGCAAAAACATGACAAACCAATTGTGTGAACTTGGACTGACAATGGTCTCTTTTTTTGTTTTTTTTGTTGTTTTTTTTACTTTTTATTTGTATCATACATTTCATGTATTCATTTCAATTCTTAATTCATGTACAATTCATAACAGCCGAAAACTGCAGAGAAAAAAAGCAACACACTTAAAGGACACACACCAATGAGAACAAAGAAGAGAAGAAGAAAAAGAAGGAAAGAGAGAAAAAACAAAACAAAAGACAAAAAACATACTCTTATGAGACATAGCAATCATAATCTAACATTTTGACAATGGTTTCTTAATGGCTAAAATATGTATTACTTTTATCAAAGAAATTCAATCACAAGCACCCTGTCAGTCTCAATGATGTTTAGGAAGACAATCAACACGTGTCATCTGGTGACCCCGCCGAATGGTTTGTCGTCTTCACATGTCTCTTAACCATTTTACTTCAACACATCTAGGAGTATGAACTGTGAGTCCACGATGTTGTGTGCCCCTCCAGTCCAGTCCTCATTAGTGTTTGTTTCTACAGTGCTTCAGGCTTTTTAGCAGTTCTTCTCCTTCATACTACCCTGGTTGCTTGTTTCGCTTCACTTGTGTTTAATTTCTCCTCTGAGATCAAGATCAGGCACGGTAGCTTCATCTTGACTTCTCTACAAAGGTCACCTCGCGGGGAAATATCAGAAGATTTGCTCATGGATCCTCTGTTCCTTTCAGACATCCGTGTAGTGCTGGCGAGCGATTCTGACATGTTGCTAGGTGTCTGATATCTGTGAAACAAAGCAGACATGTTTTTGCAGCGAGGCGTTGCTAGGTTACAAGTGCCATTGTTGTCAGATTCTGTCACTTAGTGGGAAGCTCAAACTGAACCACATAATGTACAGATGTGTCTATCAATCTTTAAACTGAGCTGATATCAGTATGGTCACAGTAAGGCATGTTGAAACAGCTTTTTTCAGTATGACATTCATAAAGGCATTTACCTTTTATTAAAGCTAAAATATGAAGGTTGAGTAAAACTGAACAGTGCTGCATGCTGGAACTGTTAGTGCTGCACTTCACTTGTGGGAACGTTTTGTTAAAAGCCTTTAACAAGCTGTGAAGAATTTATTTGTATAATATTTCATATATTTTTTGTTTGAGAATATTTTATTGATTGGAAAGCTTATTTTATATATATTTTGTTTATTTGAGAATAATTAATTTAACTTATTACCAGGCAGCACTTTACAACAATTTTTTTCATTTTATTTTCATATTTTGTATAATGTTACAAAAAATTGTTGTTTTACAAAAGTTCTGAATACACAACAAGCAAATTTATGTTTTGCTTTTTTTTCCCATACTGTACCGAAAATTAACCGAACCATGAATTTGTGATTCTTGTGTATCGTTACACCCCTAGTGTGAATGCATGGTCTGAAGTTTGCACATATGGTGCACATATTCTAATCTTCTTCTATCACAAGTACCATTTCCTATGTGGGAGAAGTTCCGTTCAGTTCAGACTTTTATTGTCCTTCGAGAGGAAATTTGGTTCAGAGAGATAAAAACACAAACACAATATACAAGAGGACACGGGACAGCAAACAACCAAAAGAAAAAGGAAAATGTGTCTTTTCCTCTAAAGGGAATCAATCCACCGGACATATGCATTGTTTCTGTGCGTACACACATTCATACAATCTTGGCTGCGGTGCTGTGACTGCTGGCTTACTGTCACACTGTCAAGGCTTATAGATAAAAGGGTGTCACCCACTTTAAATGTTTTTAGTTTAACCTGCGGTGTCCCTGCTATGAGATGGTGTGAAATATTAAGGTCCTTTTGTACTGATGATGGTCCTGAGAGAGAGAGAGAGAGAGAGAGAGAGATCAACGTTCATCCATCTCAGAGTTTGGCCAAATGACTTTTGTCAGGACAGTCTCCTCAGTGCTCTTTCTTTTGTGCTGCTGCTGGACAGACCTCTTCTGCTAAGTTTACAAGTGGTAGTGACAGTGTTTTGGCCTCGTGGTGAAGCTTATCATCATTTGTTGAAGTACTTTGCTTACTTGGAGTTTGCCCATAACTGTCTACAATCTCCCCAGGCTAACGGGGGTGTTAACAGTGACAAGAACTGCAAGGCTTGAAAAAGTAAAAGTATTGTTAGCTCATGGTTGCATCATTTGTTCAGCCTGTGGCCGACTAAAGATTGTACTCGGTGACCTTTATGAACTGTCATCTCGCACTATTACTCATATTCCAAATGCCAACGGTCTCTACTGCTGCATCTCCCTCCAACACCCCTCCTCCCTGTGACCGAGGCTTTACATCGGTGATGTGCTGAGATCTAATGTTCATGTATGTTCACAGCTATAGCTGATTATATGCCATTATAATGTTAATGGGGATTAGTTTCTGCTCCCAACAGGGGGATAGTGCTGGTAATCTGGAATTCATGTGAACCATTCCTCACTGATGGCTGTGAAAGAAATGTAACCGTAGCAACCCTTACTTTCAGATGTTGAGTCAAAAGGGCATGGCTGGGGTGGATTTCAGAAGGTGTGTGAGGGCAAATTTGCCCTCTGTGCTGAAACCTAAGAGGAACGCATGCAAACAAACAAAACATGGGTGAGCATTGTGATCTGTTCTACAACAAATGCACGGCATCAACCCAATTGTAACCCAATAGTAAATGTTATCTAGGAACGCTTCTGCAAAACCACAGATAAGTTAAAACTGATTATCATGTTGTAACTTTATGTTTGTTGAGGTTGAATTCTCTTTTTCTTTTCTTGCCACAGCACTGTACTTTGTGCTATGGTTACACAAAAACCACTTGGTTAGGGTTAGGAGAGCATCCTTGTTTGTACCTTTTTTAGTTGTCATGATGACAGATGGAGATGATCAGATCTCCGCTGAAAAATAGCTGATTTTAGTCGCCACAAAAACAGACATCCGCAGATCAGCTTGAAAATATCCAGTGGTGTGACTCACACTGTGGCAGCTTTGTCGGCTGTAATAACACCACCACCATCTCCCTCCATCTTGTGACGTTAAATGTGGCTAACAAGCCTGTAATGTGAACGTGATGTGCCACGTTCGATACTAATGTCAACCTTGGACGTATCTGCGGTTTGCAGAAAGGTTAACCACTAACATTAGATCCTGGGGACTGGGCAGGGAGCATTTAGGACATTTGCTGCAAATACAACAATATAACTAAATACACAAATGGCCCAAAACACTTCCATTAAGAGATATGTAACCTGATAATGGACGAGCATCATTCCTTGCACAACATTAATTAGCGTGTTATAAGACTGAATCAATATCAACTGTAGAATATTTTCCTGTCCTTGATTTTCAATTTTTTTTTGCTTTTTCTTCCAATCTGTATTGAGGGCTCAGACGATTTGAGGGCACTTCAGCAATTGAAGCAATCATGTCAGACAAATAACATTACTGCTGTTGAATGAAATCCAGTAGCGATGCTAAAACCCTCAGCTCGTCATCTCGGAGTTTACACTTTCATAAGATGTGAATAACTGCCGCCTGTGCTAATAGACACTAACTTGATAAAATATGTTGAGATAATTTAGCATTTTCCAGTTGAGAGATGAATTTAGATGAAGGGAGCAAGGCTGAATCGACCTCCATTAGCAGCATCAAAAGGATTGTATGTGGAACCATGACCAGATAAAACTGGGCAGATGATTGGTTCAACTGGCAGAGTGACATACACTTTTCTCAGATAGGGTTTAGACAGTCCAACAGCAAGAAAATATCAGTAGATGTTTTAGGTTTTTTCAGGACAAAAAAAACTCTCTCAGGACAAAAAAAATAATGTGACGCATTTCCCCCTTTTTTTCCCTTTTCCAGCACATTAGGACACAGAGCTACCTCACTCCAGAGAAGAAGGTCTGGAGGTTAAAGACAACCGAATGTTTTTGATAAGATGTTTCGAAGGATGCAGCTGTAGGCTACACTGTTAAGGGTTCTCCTAAACCCATTACAGGCTGAAACACACTCACTAACAGACTCACTTCACTGGCAGGTAAAGGAGACAGAGAGCCCAAAGCAGGTTTGAAGATGATAAATAGAAAATCACATCTTATTTTGGCTCTGTGTAGAGGCAACTCAGGACTCTCAGAACCAAAGAGGTAATATGAATTACACTCTGCGGGTGGGAAAAGGTGGATCTTAATTAGCAGTGATAGTCCAAAGAATATAACAAGTAGGATTTTTTGCTTTGAGAAAGAGGAAAAAGGAATTGTGCCACAAGAGTTGACATAGAAATGTTCACGTAAAATGAAAACACACATCTGCTCCAGCACATCATCCTTCATTCATCGTCCTGATGAAGGCAGGGTAGCTGCTCTGTTTGGTGAAAAAAGCAGGGAGTACTGTAGAAGACTTGCGCAATGTGTTTTAATTTTGAGTGACCTTCATTGACACCCGCCGTTGAGTGTCTGCTCGGTAGAAAAACCCTGCCATATAGACAGTGAAATGTAATTTACTATGGATATTTTATAAACCTTTTTTAAATTAGTGTGACATAAACTAGACTTTTATCTTGATTATATAACTAGAGTCTGTATGTCAATATGTCCAATAGCAATGCATCATTATGATGAGGTGAGACAAGACACTTAAAGGTATCATCTGTAAGAAATGGCCAGGATTAGATGGTAGCTCCAAAACTAGAGCGGGCAACTGTTTACTGCTGCTCACTATTCTGGATGTGCTTACTTGTTGCTGTCGCTTGCAAGTATCTCAGATAGCCGTGGAGCAAAGGGGCCCCGTTAGCTGATTCAAGTCCGCCCACACGGCATCCTCAGATCCCAGGTGGAGTCACCAATCAATCGGTCTCCCAGTGAACACAGCTCGGGACTGAACACAACCTCTGAGACTGACAGATGCCAGTCAGAGGACAGGGGATGCAGTAAAGAGGTGTTTTACAGCAGCTTCAGCCAAGAGAGGCACAGAGTGGCAGTAGCGAGTGGAGCCGGACATCAGCATCAGGCGAAAAGGTTGTGTCGAGCTGGAATATTTCCAAATCTTACTCGGTGAGCTTCAAATTATTTTGCTTTTAATTAATTATTTTTGCTAAACCAGAGGTGATTGTGGAAAGACAAACCATGACTGTTTTGGTTATTTTATTTTGTTTATATTGAGTTAGAATGAAGTGTATTTAAGCGCGGGTTAAGGATGAGAAGAAATTATTTTAGTTCTGCCAAAGAGACAAACTTGAATTCAGACATTTTTCTCTACAGTAAAAAAAACATTTGCTGTCTTGCCATTTTGTGTATTTATGTTATTTACTTAAAAGTGTATGTAGCAAACCCACAGCTTGACTATCAGCTCTTGTGGTACAAACAAATCAAACATCAAAAAACAACTACAAAGGATGTCATTTATTTTGTACTTTACAGTTAAAGGAGCAATTTGGAATATATTTTAAGTTAAAGAATTTACAAATGTTCGGAACATCATCAACAGAGTCTGTAGAAACAACAGTCCTCAAACCCAAGAACGAGACGAGATCGGTTCAACATGACTCATGAGCTCATGTCAAATCTGTTTCTCTAATGTTAAAAATGTATGTATGATGACTGTTGTGTTGTAAACGTTGTTGAGTATTTTTGTATTGTCCACTCCATAGTAAGGTAGGCTTTGACCTTTCAATACACCATTGTCAAATCTGACCTCAAACCCCCACCATATTGCCTAAAATCACATCCGTTGAAGACTTTGGGAAAAATAACTTTTCAACACAAAGTGCCGTCCTTGGACAGCTGTTTGTGAATTGGCAGTGACTCATGCTGACAGCAGTGCCCTCTGTCTGTTAGCGTCATTTTAGAGCAGCCACAATTTAGAATGAATATAATTATGTTTCATTCGGAACGGGTCTGACTGTCCTCTTGTCCCTTTTGGTTTGGTTTGATTTTTTTTTCTAAATTACCTTGTGCGCAGCCCTATGAATGCAGGTCCATCTCCCATGCAAAAGGTCAGAGATGATGCACACACAAACAGAATCATTTGAAACATCCATCTAAAGTAAGGATATCATGTTTCAATTTCCGTTGCAACACACGAGCAGCAAGATTGCTTTGTATTAAAACTGTTTTCCTGATAAATGGTTCCTATTGCCACTTTAAATGGCAACACTTGAGTAACTGCTATTTCACAAATGGCAGACTACCCTGGGTTACTCGGATGCAGCCTGGCGATGTAAATTCATATGCTGATGGCTTGTCAGCTACAGGGCTTGAAGACATGACTATTTAATTTATGTAAAGGAGTGTGGGCGTGCAGTCCACTCCTCTGCAGTAATGTTGTGGATTTGAAGGCCGGGGAAGAATAGGCAAGAAAAAGATGTGACAGCACACCAGCCGACGAGGGAGCGCCTGTTTGACTGCTGTATGATTTAAATGTTTCACAGTCGACAAGACGCACGATTTGTCAATGATGCAAAAAAAATTAAAGTTTCCACATAGGCGACCATAAAAGATTGGAGCAATTACTTCATGGTCCCCACCTTTGCTGACACAGGCACATGGAAAGACACATCCTTATAAAATCATCTCTGTGTCAGCTAGGCTGAATCAGCAGGGAAAATCTGTCATTTTTTTTTCTCAGATGTGGAAATTTCTCATGTGTCTGCGCCTCCTATAGCATGATTAAGTTCAAGTTATTCAGGCTGTATCCTGTGGAAGCAGAGGACGACTTCCAGTTGAAAACGACATAATTTAGGTGAATTTTCATTAAAGCACAGATAGATTTAATACTCCAGTGTCCCCTAGTGCTTATTAAATCAGGTCAGTTTGAGATAATGGATCTTTAAAATTCTACAAGCAGCTCTGGTAATCTCTTCCCGCTCTCCTCCCTCTCCTCCCGCTGGACTCGGTTCCCTTACACCATATTTATTACAGGATGATTCAACTTTGGGGAGAAGGGGGAGTGAGAGAAAGAGCGTGTGAAAGAGATTTCCAATAGATAACGTGTTTATAATATCAACTAAGAGCCCCACAGCCGGAGAAAAAGAGCTGCAGGTGCCAGAAGTGCTGATTATTTCAAAAAGCAGCAGAGAGCAAAGATTAGGGAAAGAATAGCAATTCCAGTTCACAGTGAGGCGATGCAGTCGATGCCTCCTAACTGGGGTGAGGCACCGAAGACGAAAGTGAGGTAACTACACTGAAGTTTCTTCTTTGAGATCCGGGGCGAACTTGTTAAATCTATAGCTGTCACATTTGATGTCAGTATTGATTTGTGAGGACGGCACACTGGAAAGACTGGCGGCTTCAAGAGATCTCACTGTTTAGCTATGCAAAGCTTGCTTTTAATCCCACAGCAGGTTTCGGAGCTTCCTGCATTGTGTGCAGTCCTGGCTCGGCAGAGCAGAGTAGCATAATGTATAATGATTGGGATATTGAACTACACATGACTAGAAATAACAAGAAAGAAAGTTTCTCTCTCTAACCTCTCTAGGGTTGTATTTTCCCTGCATGGAGGGGGGGAGGCGAAATATGTCCTAGCAAGTAGCAAATCAGGAGCGTATTTGTTGTTCAAATTAGCTGCCTTTGAAGGAGCATTATTGTGCTACAGCTAAATGGAAAATAAAAAAAGGCAGTAGCTGCGAGCCACAATTGGACAGGCCAAAGATAACATGCACTTCAGGTGGGGAATGTTTTGTGGTTTGGCCTCGTGTAAAAAGAAAGGAAAAATGAGGTGCAAATTTGACTTTTACTGTTTCAAGGTCTTTCCTCCCCATCCTGTCACACATCATCATGAACTCCAAATCCCCTCGAAAATGGCCACAAGCTATTTTTCCTCGTGCGCTTACATTAATATATCTGCCCTGCCCATGATGGTCTTATCACAGTTTTAGCATCTGCCTTCGCTGTTGGTTTTTCTCCGCCTGTCATTCACAACTTTAGATGTCCGGGTGAAAAAGCTCAATCATTGGAGAGATATGCCTACAGGCCAATATTATGTGAAGCAGCGTGTGATGTAAACACCCACTTCAACCCAGAAGCATAATTTTACCTTCAAAAGAGAAAGCACTCAGCTCGCATTTTCATTTTTGCCAGATGAGTCCTCTGCATATAAAAACTGGCCATTATGAACAGACTGCCTTTACTCTATTTTGTTTCATGACAGCTTGGTGTGGACACGTAGGCACCAATATGGCCACCCTGCTGGGTTGATTATGACTTGCCGCACATTCGGTGCATACTTCATATTTCAGAAACACTTTAATCTCTCTGAGAGTGTACAAATCTTTTTCTTTTTTTGAAAAAATTCTGTTAAACACTGTGTGGGAGGCTTAACTCAGTGAAAGGTAGTCACTTGAGTTTCACTTTGATGTGTACGAAACTTACTATTACTTTAGGCAGAATTTATAAAATTTAAAAGGAGTTATCTAGAGATGAGGATTTAATGTTCATAGTCATTTAGGAGGATGAAGTTTGATGTGCTGTTCAATATATGGCCAAACATTAGAAACACTTCATATATCGTTAACCAACAATGTTTCAAAAAGAAATTAAAGTTTGTAGTCTCCTTCTTGCTACACATGTAGAACATACACAGGTACACAGATAATATGGTCAGCATCTTCACATTGAGACTTCAACACAGGAAATACTGTCCATCAGCTTTGACTGGGTTTGAGCACCAAGCATCAGTAATACAAACAAAGAGGCCTATTGCGCTCTGTCAACCCAAAACACGGTCCTCCAATTGAGTCCAACAGCTTGATCTGGGATGTTTTGGCGGGGACAGATCTCTGTAAAGATGTAGGCACAACAGCCACTGACTTCCTTGTTATTTGGCCAGGCAGATTTCCTTTTTGTCCATTTCATTTTCTTGCAATCAGAAGTTAGCTCAGCTAGCTCAAGTCCAAGCTGAGCTGTTGTGGCTCCCATTCTGCATCTCTTTCCTGTCCTCTCAGGGGGTCCTTCTGGTGTGGCTGAGAGGTCAAAAGGAGTTGTGGCAAATTTATATATTTATAAGTGTATATATTAAAGGTGCAATATGTAGGATTTTAGTTGAAAAGTTGTGTTGTAGACATACCCACTGAAGTTAGCATGCTAACCAGCTTCTCCCAGGCCATCCTGGTCCAAAGCTCCTGTGTTAGCGGTGTACACAAACAACACACACTCGGTAGTCCGATTTCCTCATCTGGACTTCTAGGTGCATGGCTAACTGAGCTAAGTAGCTAATGGCAGCTACAGTGAGCAGCAGTTAGCAGTTTCTCTGGTGATACGCTGCCCCCTGTTTGTTTTGAGTGCGAATTTGACAAGTGGCCGTTTATTACATATTCCACCTTTAATGTTTAACTTTAACTGTTTTCATTCTTCACTTAATTCATCCCTGACACTTTAAAAAGCTGAGAAAAGGACATTCAAACTCTCCCAAAAAAGTGAGTAAGAGGACTTTGATTCAAGGTTATTTGTTTGGTGTTGTAAAGAATGACATGTCAAGCTCAATGTTTGGGCCCACATGGATGATAAGTCTGCTGATGAAGACCATATCTGTGGTTGAAAGCTCCAGAACATAGATAGTTATGACCCTGAGTTGAGATAGTTGGGTTGAAAGTTCTCTCAGAGGTACATGGAGGAACACTTTGCAGGAACAGTTTGTTACAAACAGACTATGGGCTCTATCTTAACGATCTGAAACGCAAGTATCAAGCGCAAAGCGCAAGTAGCTTTGTGGTAGGATCTCAGGCACTGTTGCTATTATGCTGGCGGGATAAATGACTCTTGCGCCCGGCGCAAATCTAAAATGGGTTGGTCTGAAGTAGTTATGTGTGAGGTGTGGTTTGGGCGTAACGTGCAATAAACCAATCAGAGCGTCATCTCACATTCCCTTTAAAAGCAGGCGCTGTCATGATCCTCATCTGGGCAGCCTCTCCCTCTCCAGTTTCTGGTTGGCTGGATCTCTCTGTCTGTGTGTTTCCCTCTTGTTCGCCCCCCCCCTGTCTGTGTATCTGTGTGTAGGCGTGACTAACTTTCTCTGCAGGCAACACCAGGTGAAACCATTCAGATCATCAGACCTCACCATAAAACCTCTGGACCTTCTCACAACCAGTGTCAGATCGTACTCTCAGCAACAGTGGTAACTCGTAGCTTGATCCTGACTCCCTCATGATTGTTTGTGGCTTTCCAAGTAATTAGCCTGTGCAGCTAATCCTGTCCTCTGTGTTTCTCCGTGGTCATTGCAGTCATCTCCACAAGCCAGCTTGCCTGCCTGCCTGCCTGCCTGCCTACTTGCCTGCTCGTCAACTCACCGCTCACTAGCCTTCCACCATTCCGGCTTCCGGGTTCGCTACGCCTCGCCTCGCCAAGCCACCGTGCCTCCTGGAATCACCAATCCTCACCGTGAGTCTCCTGCCCGTTGTACCGACCGGTTGGTCAGACTCGGGCCATGTTTTGGATTCAGCTTCCCCACCAATCGGGAGAGCGGCTAACGAAGCACCCATTGTCACCTGCCTCTGCCACCAGCCAATACCAGCAGTGGCTACCGTTCGTCCTACTTACCACCTGAACTCTGCTACAATCATCGTGTCTTCAATAAACGTCATTACCAACTGATATCTGAATCTGAGTTCTGCGTTTGGGTTCGGTCCCTGTTTCAACCTTAACAGGCGCGCTTGTTTCATGGTGGATTGCTATTATAACGGTGCATTTGCCAGGCGCACACCAGGAGCGGTCCACAGCCGAGGAGACCGATGTTCTTGTCAGGGCCGTAAAAGACAGAGAAGTGGCATTGTATGGGGATGGGAGAAACCCAGACAAATTAGCTTTGGTGAAACAGGGGAGGAAATTGCCACAATTGTTTCTATGGCTGGCATCCCCAGGACATTGCACCAGTGCCGCAAGCGCTACAACGACGTCAGAAGACGGGGGAAGTCCAAGCTTCCTGGCAACAATCGGACACGGCGTATAACTTTTTAATCATTATTGACATGAAATAAATGTAACACAGCCATACAATAAATCAAAACAATGTAACGCAGCTTCACAGGAAGAAGACCCTGGCCTCGGGAGCAGTGCGCACGGGCCAGCTGAGGAGGGAGCAGCGCAAACACCAGGGTGCAGAGGATCCAGACCCACTACACGCCGTGGCAGCATTGTCTCTCAGACCGGAGGACCGCGGCCTCTGAGGCACATCGCCTCAAGTCTGGAGAGGATTGCTGCAGCCATGGAGTGTGGGCCTCCAAACGCACCACCTGCTCCTGTTGTGCTCCTTCCTCCTCCACCCACTCCATC
>OMLP01036975.1:11808-29341 GCA_900302685.1 Spondyliosoma cantharus | reverse complement strand
CATAAAGAAAAAGGATATTACCAGACTTCAGCTAAGCCATATTGACTGTGTGTGTGTGTGTGTGTGTGTGTGTGTGTGTGTGTGTGTGTGTGTGTGTGTGTGTGTGTGTGTGTGTGTGTGCACATGAGTTTTCTCTCATTTTCTTAAACCAGATATTCTTTTTTGGTGTCTTGTTTCACCTCCAATGTTCTTTCTTGGACTTTCAGACTTCAGATACCTGCATACATTTTTAACTAAAGATAGAGATCTAAAATATGTGTTTTGTTCATACGTGTGTGTATGCACACACATTTATGAAGATGTGTTTGTGTCATTTTCTTTCTTTTTGAGTACTCAGTGTAGAACTTAAGAGGACATTCGGACCTGCAGGTCAACACTGTCTTGCATCAAATGAAAAGTTCGCTGATATTTCAAGCTCAGTGTAGAGCTACATCTGTGTGTGCTCTTGCAAATCTTTCTTTAAGAAGAAAGGGGTTCTGGGTTTTTTTGAAAGCAAGGAAATTTGGGCCAGTAATGTCGCAGTTTGGCAAAGCAGGTCACCTGCTCATTTCTGCCTGCCCTGTCACCAGCCACTCTCACCTATTCAGCCAACTCCACTCATTTGTTCTCTCAGCTGCTCCCCATCACCAATATACCAAGTATATATACTCCAGCCTCACAGACATTCATTGCCAGATTTTTCATCACTCCATGCAAGACTCTCCAGCACTTTTCTCCATACTGATTACCCGCTGCCAACCATGCCAACGTCTGACCAACTCGTCTGATCCCAAATAAACTCACCTGCGTTCTTTCCTCGGCTTTAAGAGTTTCAATACACCACCCAATTACAGTAGAATCAGGCCAGTCATGGACCCAGTGGACACTGTATGTGGAGGAACTGTATGATCTGTCTTATATCCTCCTGTTCTTTCAAGGTTATTGGAGAAGGGCCCCTTCCATGGAATATAGGGAGGGGGCCCTCAATATGGCATATAAGAAGGTGTCCTCTAAACCTTGGCTGGGGAATCTTCTGCCTGTCGTCTGCCTGTCGTGTTTAAACACCACAGAAGATCTGACTGATTCTCAATCCCCTACTTCCCAGCATGCCAGCTCCCACACTGGGCTTAGCATGGAGTCTACCAACTCTCAGTCGCAGGCACCCAGCTTTCAGCCCAAGCCTCAGCCTGCTAGCCATTCTCTAGCTCAGCTAGCCACTGGCCAGCTAGTTTCCAGCCAGCCAGTTTCAGTGCTCGCTCAGGTTTTTCCAAAGAAATCTTTTCTGGGGGACCCGCCTGGCCAAAAAGTTGGCTCCCACAAGAAAGCATGGATCCTGCTGACATCGTGCCTCTCCGGTGCCCAGTGCTTGCCTTCATGAGGTGCTCGCCTTTCCCAGGATAGTGACCCTTTGATGTTTAATTGGATTGTAAATGTCATCTTATCTACCTTCCTGTATTCACCCTAGGCAAAGAGTATTGCCCCTCATTTGACTTTCTGACCCTTACACCTAAGGGGGAAGGGGAATCTCCCCTCCTCTCACATCCTGATATGTTCTCTACTGAATTCAAAACGATTTCATTTCTCACAGTTCCTAGGTCGGCTGCCCAGCCAATATCAGACTCTGGTTCTCAGTCAGCAGCCTGGCTGACTCCCATTCCTGTTCCTCGGTCAATGGCCCTGTCAACATCAGACTCTGTTTCTCAGTTGGTGGTCCAATCGCCAGTGGTTCCCAGCCTCCTAGCCCTCCCCCAGAGATCTTCAGCCTTTGTTGCTGGCCTCCAGAGGGCCTTTGCCTTCTTTGCCATCCTCCTGCCCTACATCCAGAGGATGTCTGCCCGGCCTACAGAGGGCCTCTGTCTTTATTGCCAGCCACCTGCCTGGCCTCCTGAGGGCTTCAGTGTCTGCCACCAGCCTCCTTGGCTCCTGGAAGTTTGTCATTTTGGGAATGAAGATGTCTTCTGACAGTAATGATGTTTCCGAAACTGAGGACATATATGTCGAAGTGTCCTTGAGCAAGATACTGAACCCCAAAATTGCTCCTGATGTGCAGTTGGCACCATGCGTGGCAGCCTCTGCCATCAGTAAGGGTCCTGCAATGAGCTGGCAACTCATTCAGGGTGTACCCTGGCCTTCGCCCATCGAGATACTGGGATAGGCTCCAGAAACCCCCCTGAATAAGGAGCAACATCACCGCGACCCTTGAGGAAAAGCGGAAAGAGAAACCGAAACAATGCCTGAGGGGCTAATAAAATGTTATACACTGTAAGATATCAGAGGTCTTAACTTTAGCAAGTTAAAATATTGATGTGCTAATTATATAAAGAAAGAAAAGAAGGGCAAGAGATACCGAGATACTTTTGTTAGCTTTGGACATAGCCATGCTAACTGCATTGAGCTCATCTAACTAACTAAGTGCATCTGCCGAAATATTAAACAACTGAATAACTTTAAGTTGGGCTGTCACAATATCAAATTTTCACTACACGATTAGTGTGGCCAAAAGATGTCAGGATGACGACATTAGCACAATATCCATAGAAAATTTGGAGAAAAAAAGCTCAAAAATTCATCATTAACTTTGTTCATTGTGTGTTTTGTCTCTTTTTGGCAAGTTAATTCAACTTAAAAAACAAGTGATGGAAGGTGGAGAAAGTCAGTAACTGTAACTGTAGGAAAAGTTACACCTAATTCATTTTCCTGTTCTATCGCTGTGGTACCTAGCATTAAGGTGCATTACTGCCACCTACTATAAAGTCAGAACAGAAAGAAATGGAAATGGTTTATGAAGGGATGCACTGTTCACTTCATGTCATCACTTAAGTGATATCTGATATGAATAATTTGCACAATATCAATATTTAATAATAATTATCGTCAGTATTATTATTATTATTATTATTATTGTATTATCAGTATACTGGGACACTTTTAGGTGTTTATCATGTAGGAAAACACAAGGATTTTTCAAAATACTGTCACAGTTTGCTTTTATTCAAATTAGGTTCATATACTGTAGGTGTGCTGAACCATAAAAGCCTGTATCACAGTGAACCATGAGAGAATGGTTACGCCTTCATGCTGCAGCAAACACTGGCCTTTTGGGATCGATTGATAATTGTAACTTGGAGCAGAACTGAGAGAGATGAATAGGGACAAGGAGAATCGGTCACTCTCAGTGATGCGACTCTTCTGTCTTTAATGGAATATAAATGTAATTCTGCCCACCAAATGCAGACAATGAGTTATTGAATAGGTCAATGCTCACTTGCCCTTCGATGGGTAAAAATCACACTGCTGGTAATTACAGGATGATGGGCTTCTGGAGCACTTGTGTACACACTGACATACTGTACTCTCAAAACCAGCGCGCCATATCCGAGCAGGGCTCGGCTTTACGTTTCCACCCACCTGCCGCTGATGTTTTGATAAATGACCTGACTAACAGTGGATGACAGGATGGAGACCTGCTGCATCTCTTCATCAGCGGGTACACGGGTGTTTGAAGTGGCTTTGCTTTTGTTTTACCGGCTGCTGTTTGTATGCTGTTACCTGAGAAGCCTGAGGGATGGCGTCTTAGGTGGAGGGTGGTAATGGGACTGAAGTAGTCACAAATTGACCTCATTATTGGTTAACTCTATTCTCTCATGTGTTGATGCTGCTCTCAAACACAGAGACAGTTAACATTTAGATCCTAATGCTCCACAGGGTATAGCTCTGTGACTCTGACATCAGCCCATCGCTTTGTTTGCACATGTTTATATGTTGTTTATATTTGCTAATATCTCTACTGCCTCTCTTCTCTTTCAGCACTGGTAAAAGAACCATAACTTTAATAGCGAGCATATTAAAGGGCTATTCATTCCAGGGACTTACTATTATACTTCCATAAGCTTTGGAGACATTGGATGAAAATAAATAAGTAAAAACAATGTCAAAATCAGTGCAGCAGAGACTGAGATATCCTAAGTTTCATGTTGCTTTCACACCTGCAGTTTGGTTCCACTGGTCCAGACAAAAGGAAAGAAAAACTTTTTTGTTTTTGTTTTTAGTTTCGGTCCGATTCATGTTCATACTGATTTATAGCAAATTAACCAAGAGGAGTAATTATAAAGTTATTTTAACTCTGAGGTACTTTTACTTTTTGTTTATGTGCTACTCTTCACACTGTGTCTCAGAGGGAAATACTGTACTTTTTATCGTTATGTTAATTTTACAGCTTTATTTACTTTTCGGATCCTAATGTTCAAGGCGTGACTGGTTAGATTTTCATTTGTAAAATCGGTGAACTGCCTCTTTAATAGACTTTAAAAGAAGAGAATAAAAAGTTAGTAATTAAAAGAGGAGCTGATTTTGACTTCTAACAGAAAGGTTGTAATAGGGACAGTCTGACATCATTCTGCGTCTCCTCAACACCACAGTCTGATCTATAAGACTCTACGTGTGAAGCTCTGTACCACACACCTCATGTCTTTTAAATCCTAAATCCTATTCAAATCCTATAATTTGGCTATTGAATTAGCTTTTGAAGCCTTTAAATTTGTGACCTTGCTGAGAGTACTTTGTCTTTGCTCCTTAAAATGGAGCAGCCTCTGGCAAAGCCCTTCGAAATTGCAAATGTTTTTCCTCGTAGATGATCTTAAAATATGATATTTCATCATTCTGTATAGTGGAGTGGAGTGTAGCACTTTTTTTGTTTTCTTCTCCCTTTATTGTTTATATTGCTGACTGCCTGTTTGAATGTATAAGTGAATTATCATCTCTCCTGGAAAACAGAACTTGATTCCTCTGAGACGGCAAAATCAAATAAGCAGGAGATTGCGACGAGCTAGGGATTGGAGTTTAAAGAAACGACATGCCCTTGTCATTTCTCCCTCTGCTAAACAAAAGTTGCACCTTCTCTGTGAGTGTCCTCACGTCCCGCAGCTTCCAGCCACTTTTTATCTGTCTTCGTTCATCTCCTCTCGCCCGTACAACTGCACAGCACCAAGGGACGACATGAGCGGACACTGGCCATCACCGTGGGCCTAAAATATCCACATGACATGAGAGTCAGCTCTAATGAAACACCAGACAGATGTCTTCATAAACTCTCTTCCATTTCAGTGGCACACAGTTGGCCTCACCCGGAGAGATAGGGGTGACTTTGAGGAGACGGTGACGGATGTCCCGAGTGTGTGTGTGTCTTTGTTAGCCCAGTGATGATCAGACTGACAGCTAGTTTTCTATCCCATGCTGAGAGGTGCGAAGGGTGACAGCTCCTTAATATCCACATTCATTAGAAACCTCATTGGGAGGGAGAAAGTGTGTGTGTGTGTGTGTGTGTGTGTGTGTGTGTGTGTGTGTGTGTGTGTGTGTGAAATTACATAAGGTCAAGGACAGGAAGCCGACATGTTGTGAACACACACACACACACACACACACACACATGCGCACATAGACACACAATGAGGAGTCTTGTGCCATAAAGCCTATCATTATTAAATTAATGTCCTCCCCATCTCTCCGTTGACCTCAGAAAGACAGGATCACTCCTACCCCACCTCCTCCTGGCCTGCTGTCATCCCTCCTTCCTGATGTTTCCTCTGCATCTCTTTTCAGTTTGTTCCGTGTGTACACACACTCCCCAAAGCTGGGTAAAGAGCAGTTCACTGCTTTTAAGGTAGTGAATTTCCGAGTGGAATTATAGATGGGGAAATACGTTAGGTAACATGAGATGTTGAATATGAGGTGTAAATGCAAAGGCCTGTGCTCAGAAAATGTATCCTGATTATGATCGTACGTTAATACCAGGTGTAAATGAGGTTGAGGCAGTTACAGATTCACCCACCAGAGGGCCCCAGGGAGTGATTGAGCTGTGGGTCCCCATCTCTTTGCACTGTGATGATCAGGTAAAGGGCACACAGGCTACACATGGCAGCTTTGAAAAACAACTTGTACTCCAGAATGCATCTGCTAGATTGTGGCAATTTAAGTAAACATAAATCATTTTAGGCTTATGCACCATGTAAGCAAAATAAGAGCTGAAGCAATAAAGATATTAAACCTAGTTTTTCATACGGGGCCATCTTTACAAGATTGGGCCTAAAGGTGAGATGACTAAGCAGAGCTCACTTTAAGGTCACCAATGTTCAGTTCATAGTGTGTATTAGTGGTGCAGAATTTGCAAACAATGTGGAATTTATTTAATTCTTTTTTGCTTTAACTTATTATTATGAAGAAAATGTTGATTGCACAATGTAATGGCTACAGAATAATGACACTATCAGCAAGTGATTTCCTATAAATTTTGCTCTCACCATGCTATTATTTCTGCCGTCAGGCACAAAATCTCCCAGGAAAATGAAAGCTGACTGATCCACACAGTCAGGCTTGGCAGTCTGCAATCATTTCTATCTGCTTTCATGCCTTTTTATAGACTTAATGAATAAACTGTAACAACCCTCAGTAGAGCGCAAACCTCCACCAAGGCCCAACAGCCCCGCTTAATTCAATGAAGCCTAATCCAGAATCAAACTCAATAGCCCAACATTACCCTAAATTTGAAAACACTGAGAACTGCTTCACCATGATTTAAGCACGCCAAATCTAAGATCTGCATCAAATTGTGCGCACTCATAAAATCTTGGCTGAGAGTCATCCCCCCAAGTTTCGTGGGAATCCGTTCAGTAGGTTTTGTGTAATCCTGTTGACAAACCAACCAACCAATAATCCAGGAAAACAGAAATGATGCAATTGGCTTTGTAACAGTGGTGGCAACAATAATACTATGTGAAAAATCAATTCTTGGAACCCTGGTGCCATCTAGCAAACCAGTCTGTGTTTCCACCAGCTTTTCATAGAACTGTTGTAATCAAGGAGGCGTCATCAAAGTTGATGCTGAACCCTCAACTGGTTCTTCTCCCTGGGATGCTTATGAGTGAGTTTGTAGGCCTGTGAACTAATATGAAAACTAAGCGCCTAGCTACATCTTGTTCCTCTGTTTTCTGGTATTTTAGATGTGAGCACAGGCCTTGGGTGTTTGTTACCTCCTGTTCCTTTTCTTTGAATACCTTTTGCAACCACTTTGCTCCTGCTAATTAATGTTTAGCAGCTTTAGCACATTTCATGGCTAATAGTAAGTACACAGTCACTTTGTATGGAAGGTGTGGCGTAATAACCAGCAGGTGGGTGTCATGCTTGGGTTCTGTGTATTATGTCTTATGTTTTATATCTTAAGTTTTGATTTCCATGCCTCTTGTGCCTTGTCAGTGTCTCCGTGTTTGTCTCCCTCTGTCTGTCAGTGTTTGTCCTCTGTGCCTTTTCCCTCCTTGTTACCTCACCTGGCCTCCTCCCTCCTCTCTCCTCAACTGTTCCTCGTCATTAGTGTCTGTGTATTTAGTCTGTAGTCGTTTTTACACTGGGCAATAAGCCGCCAATAGGCCGGCCTTTTGCCGGCCCGGTCGGCGTGTTTACACAGAGGGCAGCATATTGGCGGCCTGTTTTGGGCCACCAATATGCCTCCTCGGAGGGTACACTTATTTCCGCCTCCATTTCTATGTAAACACGAGGCGTAAATGTGCCGGCCTCTGCGTGAGATGGGCGGAGGTGTCGATGACGTGCACTGTTGTGCAGGCCACCGCCGGGGAGTTTTAAAACCAAGAAACAGCTGATCACAGCAGTCAGTCCATCACTTCATCCGCGGACGTCAACATGAGCAACTGGAATGCCGCTGAGATCCAGGAGATGCTAGAGTCTCCTGGATCTCTGTAGTTGACAGCCAGCGGAGCTGTTTGGTTGAGTCCGCTAGCTGTTAGCCAACTGTGAAAGCGGCCGGAAAACTACAAACGGTCGCTACTTTCAAATTTAAAGCCCTTGTTTGCTACTTTGTTTCTTGTTGTGCTTTCGACTTTTTTTAATAAAGCTCGCCTTTAGTTCTCACCACTGCCTCTGTCGTGAGTGCATTTGGGTCCAGCTCTCATCCCCTTTAGTCTCCCCTTTACCCCCGACCTGACAGTGGGGTGAATATCAAAGTGGTGTGCATTTGAAGGAACACTTAAAACTTTGTGCTAAAGCCGTAACAGCTAGAAAATGAGAGGCCAAGTGGGAATTAGCGGCTACAAATTTGCACATGTTGATTAGCGCCACAGTCTCTCTCGCTGCGCTAACGACAGCGCCGGGGCATTTACAACTGCCCGCCACTTGTTTTTCCCCGGCTAACATTATTATTGTCATGAAGCCTCGTAGCCATGTAATCTGCAGTTACACCAGGCTCTCTGGGGTTAGCGTACATACAAGCTGGAAGAGACATTAGCTCCCCCCTCATTCATAGTTAATGTGCCATGATAGAGCCATTAGGACTTTGTGCTGATCTGGAGTTTGCCCTTATATGTGTCAGGCAAGACCTCTGCACGTGGTCCACATGTACACATACCTGTACTTGTAGGCCAGAGCATTTGGTGAATCATTTAGAAACGGAATGAAACGTATGTGCTCACATCGGAGTTGCACTGTAACGCTGCCTGCTGCTCACAACCACAAAAGGGAGCTCCCCTATAGCTATCTGCTTTTCTTTATCTTTGTCAAACCATTTGTTTCATACAGCTCCTAGAGCTTTTGGATCCACTACCTCTTCTTTGTCAGAGGAAATCCACCTCATACGTTTCCTGTATTTCTTCTTCCATTCACTTTCTGTCTTTGTGACTGTAATGGACACTTGGTGCTGAACTTCCCCCTCACACACACACACCCCCGCCGTCTATCTGTTTTTGTTTCTCTTTTCTTCTCATCCACTGTCTCACTGACGCGTCTCGCTATATATTTCTCTATAGCTACTACACACTGGGGCTTTTTGGCAGCTCCTCCACAGCCTGGTGTGTAAAGCTCTCTGCCTGTGACTGACACTTCAATGGGAATCTGGGTGCAGGGAGGAGATGGTGGGTGAAAGGGGGAGACAGGAGCCTAGCTCTGACTCACTCATGTACTATTCTGCTATTGATTAGCCTCATGCCACTCATACACACTCTGGAGCTGATCAGCTGGTTGAAACTGATTTGAGCCTTTTGTTCTATAGGTTTTAACTTTCTAAATTCATTAAAGATGCCTTCCCTTAACAGCCACAGAGTGCCTGTTTGCGTGTGTGGGAGGTGTGTGTGTTTATTGCATGTTTTGCATGCCAAATGGAGCCCGTGTGTTCTCCGCGGGCCATTCAGCTTCCATGCACAGCAGTGCAACACCTGAGGGTCTTTTGTCCCATTGTAGAGAAATGAGTTATTTACTCCAAGGAAATGAATTTTCCAACCCTACTGGCAACGAGAATGCTGTGAAATCTTTCTCTCTTTCTTTCCATCACACACACGCACACACACACACACACACACACACACACACACACACACACACACACACACACACACACACAAAACAGACACAACACATTTCTCTAATTAAATGTCAAAAGGCACGGTATGAAAATCAATGCAGCATTGTGTGCACACAGAATGCAAGCCAGCTAATTCAAAAAGGCAAGGGAGGAACGCCATGAGGCTGATTATTTGACAAGCCCACTGTTAATGAAATCTACTCTCACATCAGTTGCAGCCCTCCCTTCCCCAGCACGCACACACACACACACACACACATGCAGACACACACACACGCAGACACACACACACACGCAGTAATACGGGATGAGGCTGATGTTGCTAAAGGGGCTCACAGCTTGATTTAAGGTTATGAATATGATATTAGAACTTCCCTCTATTGTCTGTCTTTCACGTCATACTGACTGCAGCGCCTCTCTGTGGAGGTCTCACAGTCCTGCTGAGGACTTGGGGACAGCTGGTAATGTGACGCCTACAGTAGCTGCCTGGGAGGATTGGTTTCACATGCAGGCAGGTGGAAGGGGTAGTGGGAGCAGGAGGGGGGACGGGACGTGAATAATACTCTCACTCTGATTCCTCCATGTTTCACTGTCTTCTTTTGCTACCAGCACTATCTCCCTTACATGCATACATTCATTTGCTTTCTCTCTATCCATCACTCGCTTCATCTCCCTTTCTCCCTCCAGCAAGTATTCCCCTGAGAGAAACACATGCTGTGTGACTGACTACTGGCCCCTGACTGAATACCAAGGTCCCACACCCAAGCTAGACTCTCAGCAAAGGTTGATCATTTGAAACTGACTGTTTCTGTATTTGGAAAACAGGTTTCCTCTTGCACTGATAATGAACTGTTACATTTCAGCAACATTCATTTGAATTGATTTATCCAAGACAGATATATTTTCTATTAGGGGTATAAATCACACAGTAACGCATGATACGGTATGATTCATTATTCAAGAAGTTACTTCTAAAATGTAATGTATTAGATAGTACCAGTTACTATCATTTGAAAGTGATACATTTCTTTACCATATTACTGTCTGTGCAGAGCAATGCATCATACTTTTGCGTTACTTACCAAAATAACTGCAGAAGGACGACTGAGTATTTTACAATGGAAGAGGCCTTGGCTTAACCTGGTGTGTGTTGACTCAAAAACATTCAATATCATTTCAGAACGTATTGGTTTCAGTTTATTTTCCTTGTGTTTGCGTTCAGCTGCGTTGAGAAAAGAACTGACTGCAAAAACTGCACTCTGTCTGACCAGAGCCAACTGGCCTTCCAAACTGGCAGCCTTTGCAGTACTTCATGGACTGTCCTGGGGTTAAAACTGACCAGAAAGCGGTGGGGACACTTTCATGTTGTAGGCAGCAACATGAAGATAGCAAACATACCCAACACAAGGGCAGGAAGAATATAGATATGTTTTCGTTTGATGAACCAAGTTGGCAGACAGTGAGCGATGGACTTCACAGGACGATATTCACAACTTGGATTCATTTGATTAAAAACATTTTTTTGACTCCTTTGACCAGTGGACTCTTATGGACTAAAGGAAAATACATTTACAAAGATCAGATAAAAATTAGGACTTTATGACTGCTCCATGTCACCACGTTTTTCCATCTCTTTTGCTGAACATAATGGCAAATTTGAATGAATTGTTCCTCGGTATGTCCAGTTGTCAATAAACTAGAAGACTGTATTGTGGAGAATCTAACCGATCTAACCATGTAGTATGTAGTATGTCCATACTGACAAAATGTTTATGTATGCCTCTTTGAACAAGCTGAAATGGAATGCCACTGACACAACTAGTCTTAATTTTAGGTGGTAACTCATTACAGGACTGAGTGACTGTAATAATATTACCGCAGATCCTATTAGAAACTTGTAAAATTACTTTGTCACTGCCTTAAGTAATATATTACTGTAATGTTTTACTTTTGTAGTGCATTACCCACAAATCTGACAATTATCTAATAGAACATTATCTGTCTAACTGAAGAATACAAAAGTAACTATAAAAATAAAGGAATAATGTATTTATTCACTGCCTTGTGGTTTCAGTTTCACCAACTAAGCCATAGATGAAATAATGTAAAAAAAAAAAAAAAAAAAAAAAAGTGATGCCAACTCTTCCACACATTCCATCATTGCAATGCAAAATAGCCATAAAGAGGCAAAAGGCTGAACAGTTCTGGAGTTAAATGTTTATAGGAAGGGTACAAGTATGGCTAATAAAATCAATTTAATCTGTGTTAATTAAAGAAGTTTACACTGCAAGGAGTTATGAACTACTGACTCTGGTCAAACCGTCAGGAGCATCTGTTTAGAGCACCTGCATGTTTTAATCAAAACATCAATATTTGGACTGAAAGGTACAGTATATGACATCTGATAGTATTTCCGCATATAAAGGAGCCGGTACGTGCACAAGTAGATAGATGGATGGATTAAGAACAGCTGAACTTTTAGAACTTGTTTTAAACATGCTTTTAATAGATGAAAAATCCTGGAACAGACAAACAAGTCTTGAACACTGAACCCCCACAAACTCCTTCACATACATGCCATTTATTTCCCTCCAAATAGTAGCTCAAACCTTCCTTCACCTGCCCACATGACATGACAAAGGTGTGAACAGATGATAGACTGCGTCAGCGAGCCACCACTACCACGTCAGTCTTTTGGCATCCCATCTCTTTCTCCCACATGCCTGGTGTCCAGATGATTGCACCAGTCTGTCCTCTAAAGCCTGTTTCATTCTGTTTTCTACAAAAAAGACCAGCCTGAAATCACTTGTTGCTTCTGAGGACAATTACATAAAAAAAAAAAATGTTTTTCTTTCAATCTCCTTCTGCTTGCGTCTCAGTGTTACCACAAGTGTCAGAAGGCAGAGGTGACTGTTTTTAAGTATTTCATGTTGTTGCTTGCTGTGTTTTGCTGCTCCTGAGTTTGTTTTGTTGTACTGCATGCTTTTATTGTTGCAAATTGGTTTGTGTCTCTCCCCCCGCCATACACAAGATCTAAAGGCTTAAGCATATATGAGCCCTCGCTATCAACCACAAGGCCATCGCTCTTATTCATTGGCGAGCTCTCAAAGTGGAACTCGAAGAGGCTTTTTGAAATGAGCAAGAAGCAGACAGGTGCCAAAGCAGAAAGAGCAGCAGCAGCAGCAGCGCCATGGTTGTTTATAACACTGAGCAGCAATGACGTTCATGTAAGAGGACAGGTAACAATTAAAACGTGACATGGTGCCAGAAAGATCAAGAGAGATTATCTGGGCAGTACTGACATAACAATGACAGCACAGCTACAGAGAGGACTGACTTCCCAATAATTCTCTTCTACACCAAAAATCAAACAAAAATAGAATACCAATATACAAATGACTCTATATCAACTCGTATTAAACAAAAGCTGAGAGCTTTATATACATATATATACATATAAGATATATATCTATATATCTATATAGATATATATCTATATCTATATAAGATATACAATATGTATTGCTAATCATGATAAAAGGCATTTTTCTTCATTTAAATCACAGAACATAAAATTATTTTATCAGGGGCACTGGTGTGACCATTGAAAATGGTTAGTCGCAATCAACAGACTATAACTATGAAAAAATGAAAACAATTGTGTTTGACGAAATATTATGTAAATTGATTCCAGTATGTTTTTTTGCAATTCAATTAATTCATATATTCAAATAATATTGTGAATCGCAATTATTTGGGCCAAGAGAATACATATGATGAAAAAAATGTATGTCTGATGTATTTGTGTTTGCCAACTTTTTCTGGAAAGGAACCTCAGAGGGAGTGTGCTACAGAGCATATTCTGACAGTGAACATCTCTGAAAGATTTCGAAAAGTATCAAAATGTGTGTTTCTTTATGTTTTTAACCTTTTCAATGGTGTTTTAAAATCTATGGGCAGAAGTTCAAATCTGGCTTTTGTGATTTTTCTGTTGTCTCGACATGTAACAATAAGAACAAAATGTATTCATTAATTCATTGTACATTTAGAAACCTTTTCCCCTCAGATTCTGTTGTACAGTAGTGATAAAGATCATCATCACTCATCCCTTGCTTTGCTCATTAAAGGGGCACTATGTAGTTTTGGAGAAGAAATGCAAACTTTCCACAACTGAATAAACAAGCTGTTCTCAGAGGAAAATAAGGCCCCTAGGGGAATGGTGACAGGGTCTGCCAAGCATAAACAAAGTAAAACAAAATTATTTTGTCATTGAAGGTCAGTTTGCTTATTTAGTTTCTTTAGGCATCAGTCAATAAAGATCCTTCTCTTGTGATTATAACTGTTCCCCCAAAACTACACAGTGTACCTTAAAAGAGCAGAGATGCATTGGTGAATTTATGGGACTCAGCCTTCCTTGCAGTGTGTGCAGCCTCGACACTTACGTAAGTTAAGTGTAGTGGCAGCTTGCCAAAGAGTATTTATGTCTTCTTGTAAATAATGTGTTAAAAATAGTGCTGTCAAATAAAAAAAAAGCTGTGAAAGTCAGAAAAGATACTGTAATTCTAGTCTATTCTATGCGACACATTAGTGCTGCGCTCTAACTGTACTGTAATAGGCTCTTGTAACAGAAGTGCAGTCAAGTTCTTTAAAAAAATTTGCAAACAAGATTACAAACTAATAATTACAAAGAGCTAAATGTGCTCACACAATTGACTAGAGGGAAAATAATGAACAGATAATCATGCACTCATGCAATTATGCATCCCCAATGACTCACACCTCCTCTCAGCCTCTCTGTGCCCTGTTACAGAGTAATGACTCAGTCCTCCAATCAGGAGGCCGCTCCAGATACCCAGCAGGTCTAAAAGACGCACATTAGAATAAAATCAGGGCAAGAAGTGTTGCATTTAGATGACTGAAAATACTGCTGGTGATGACTGGATTGTTTCACTATGGGACCATGGAAACGAACCCTCGTACTGTCTGCTGATGCTCTGACACCAGTGTTGGAATGTGTTCAGTGCTGTTCACTCATTTTGTGCATGTAACAAACTGCCATCTGGAAACAATATCATCACAGACCTGAAGGCTGTTTTTATAAAATGCATAATGCAGTATGTTGTGTCTACTGAGCTCTTCTTAAAGCAGAAATAAGTAAATTACACCGTATGAAACCACATTCATTTGGATTTTGTCTCTCTGACTTATCGGAGGTCTGTTCAAAAATATATACACTGTAAGTTACTTTCTTGTTTGATGACAATTTAATGTTAGAGAAGAGAAAATGAGTAGCTTTCACAAACTTTGGCTCCCACAACTGAGGCCTGGAACCCCTCTCTATGGATAGTATTATTAACACTTGACACATAATACAGCGTCCTCACAGATGATTTATCACCTAGCAGGTTTTTTTTGTTTTGTTTACATCTTAAAAAAATAACCACACTCACTGTTTAAAGCCTGGAGCCTTAATATCACTTGCATCACCGTTCAATATGTTTATTGATTCATTGATGTTTTCCTTTTATTTCCTTTCTTAAAACTCAGGACTGTTAGGGACTGGAGAAAATTGCTTGCAGGGATTTATGGCCTCATTTAATTGAATGTGTGAGAGAGTCGATTTACATTTTAAATGGAAACATTACCTTTCCTTTCCCAGGATCAACCGACTGTTTATGAGTCTCTATAAACACAGACACTGTAAAGACGTCAGCCTAGTGTAAATTTTATGTTGCCTTGGTGCGCACCCACTCACTTCTACAAGTCCACCTCTTCGCCTCGACATCAAATTGGCCTGGTTTTCTTGGCGCAGGTGTCTGATGAAGTGTTAAAATAAACACAAAAACTTAAATCAAGATGAACTGTGAATCCAAAAGTGATACAGTTACACACAATCTTTCTTAACTGATCATATCTTCTAAACATTGGACTTGGTAAGGTTTCTAAGCTTTTCTGGAACTTTAATGCAGCGGTTGACAATCTCACCTTAAAGTCCATTAAGTAGCTGTTCTGGAGCTTTTGGTCATTTCACATGGTCTTTTATCAACAGATAATGGGAAACTTGGTTGTCATGAAATTTTTTAAATTTCTTATTTAGATACAATCGATCAAGAGATAAAAAGAAATAAAAAGCGAGATGCGACAAATGTCACTGGGCCCCTCGTATTGTTCCCCTCGATTACTAATAATCGGTATTGACCCTGAAGAACCATATCAGTCAATCTGTAGCATGAACGTTTTGACACTACTTTGTTTTAATCAAGTCAAAATGAACAAAAGCACAAGGTGAACCCATGTATCGTCAATCTAGAACAGGTGCACAATTACCATTGGACAGTTAATTAAACAGAGTTCTAGAGGAAGTCTTTTAATCAAGACATCTCCTCCATGTTGGCTTAAAAGTTGAGGTGCAATTTTGTCGGCAAAGAAGCCCAGACACCAGGATAAAACATCCGCAGTTAACGTTTCTACTAACCACTGATACCTTCACATTTTGTCATGTATAGCACATTGACATTTTTACAATATAGCACAAAACTTGTACACATTACATGTTTATGACCTGACTTTCATATTGGGAGAAGGAGGGAATGTTCAGGGGAGTAGGGACCACCTTTCGATGCTTTTCAAGAATGGTAAGCATGAGACAGCTGGATATTTGTAAGGAGTCCTCAGCACAATTTCCAGACGTGTTTGTGTCCAAAACATGATCGTTTCCTAACCCTAACCGTACATATCTGTGGTTTCCAGAAACATACATTGCCAACAATTATCCTGGCGATTGGGTCAAGATGAAGATAATTTGACATCAGAATAGTTAATAAATTGACCGTAAAGTAAAATTGTTCTATCAACATTTAAGCAAATCACATGTGATTGCATGATGTCCTGATGTAATAGCTAGAATAAGGTGTTACCAATAAAAAAACAGAAGGGGCAGAAAATGTTTGTACACCTTAAAAACATTTAAAAACATTTAGACTACCTTGCTTTATTTAAATAAATGATCGATATTCTTCTTTTCACCTCTCCAGTATAGTGGAGCTACTACAATGAAGTGCCGGTGCTCACTCTAAATATCCCACTACCTGCCAGTTGAAATGCTGTGTCTGAACATCATTTTGTAACAAAGCCTCTTTACATTGTGAGAGCAGAATTGTTTACTGTAGAAGAAAGAGAGCACACAACACAGAGTGTGTGCAAGCAATTTGCACGTGTCTGTAAACTGTAAGTGTGTGAGTCTGCAGCGCAGCGATCCCTCGTCAGTGGAAAGGCCGAGGAGTGGGAGGATGCCGAGCAAACCAGAGGTGCATTATGATAGCAGGAGTGTGTGGTGCGGGTGTAGTATTGACTCTAAAAGGCACACTTAATAGATGCACACATGCAGTGTATAATGAACATCAGCACACACACACACACACACACACACACACACACACACACACACACACACACACACAGTACATCCAGTGGCATTTCCATGGATGTATGTGAGAGGACATCACTACCAGACGGTCTGGTAGTGATGAATAGATAACAAATATCCATTTTAAAAAAAATCCGATTTTCAATACTGACAGACTGTTACTAACAACCTTGGGGAGTAACTGAATACATGTAATGGGATCACATAATAAGGATACAAAAAGGGAACTGTATTCTGTTGACGAAAAGGATGCAATTTGATTACAGATTACATTTAGTAAAAACACTTCATGAGTCTCACGCAACATCACTCTGGTCTCGGGTGAAATATTAAGATTAAATGAAGTCACCTCATGATTTTCTCTTGTTATTATATGTATATGTTTGGTGTCAAGGTAATCCAAACGTAAGGGAAAGTAATCAAGTTACGTTACTTTAATATTGGGATACTTATTAGGTTAAGGACTACATTTTTAACAGGTAATTGGTAACTATATCGGAGTAAGGTGACAACCCTGGGACATGGCTCAGGTCAGCATCAAGCTTCAAGTTGTGCGTGTGTATGCGTGTGTATGTGCGTGTCTGTGTAGCAGTTTATAGTACCTGCCTGAAATTGAGATTCAAAGGTCAGCTAGGCACCATTACTCTCTCTTTCTCCCTCTCTCTCTCTCTCACACACACACATACACACACACACACACACACACACACACACACACACACACACACACACAGGCACACTGCTTTGTTTGACAATAACACGGTATGTTA
>OMLP01036975.1:0-11788 GCA_900302685.1 Spondyliosoma cantharus | reverse complement strand
GAATGGAGGCTGATTGACAGTCAGTCTGGCAGCCTGGTGCAATTTCTATCTGCTTTTCCCTCACCTGATCCTTCCTTGTGTGTGTGTGTATGCGTGTGTATGTGCGTGTCTGTGTAGCAGTTTATAGTACCTGCCTGAAATTGAGATTCAAAGGTCAGCTAGGCACCATTACTCTCTCTTTCTCCCTCTCTCTCTCTCTCACACACACACACACACACACACACACACACACACACACACACACAGGCACACTGCTTTGTTTGACAATAACACGGTATGTTAAAGGGTCAGTTTAGCCCCACTAATCTCGATCAATGCACACTGCAACTGTCTCACAGGTGAATAGTCCGAACCACCGTTTGTAACCCTGTGTTGACAACACAAAGATGCCTCCAGCAGCATGGAAACACAGTCAGCCTCTCCACAAACACCACACACTACGCAACGTCTCCCAACAAAACTGGTTAATGTTACACAAAAACAGCAGGTTTTCACGCAGACACATGCCTCTGCAATCCCTCCACGGTTCGTTTAATTAGTCGAGAGAATATCAGCCTGTGAGCTGCTGCAGCTTCAGAATCCATACAAACATCCACTTTAATTGCACACGAACATAAACTTACCGGCTGTGACTCGAGAGACGCAGAGACCGCTGAGGACGAGCAGCAAAAATCTCTCCATCTTTCTAACGCTCGTGCGGTCCCATTTACTCTGACCGGCGGACTGCTGTGCCTTGTTGTGCTGCTCGGCATTCACGTCAGTTCATGCGTACCGTCTGGACTGTAAATAACGGAAGAACGAAGCTCTGTCGGCGGCTCATCAGCACCTCGGACAGCGCTCCTCAGCAACACCTTCGCTCATACAACAGCCCCGACTGCCCGCGAGCTGCCGGCGACCAGCGAGCAGCCACCGGCCACAGAGCATTATCATCGACTGGAGCTCGAGTCTGGAGCTTGTTTCGTTTGCTCCGTCGGTCCCTCCAACTGTGCCTCAAAACCCTCCCCGATCTGCTGCTTGCTGGTGTGATGCTGGAGGTGGTGCTCACCCTCAGCACCGCTCGGCTGCTGATGCTGCTGCTGCTGCTGCTGCAGAAGAGTGAAACGTGCTGGCTTTGTATATGAGCGCCTGGATTGTCCCTGCCTGCCACACTGACTGACTCCTGGAGGCTTTATAGTGAGGAAGCAAGGCGGCAATACATTCAAGACAACCTGGCGAGAAATATAAGTCAATAAATATTGAATACAATTATTCTAAAATGATTATTTTTTTCTGTACCCACAGACCTGATTCCACTGCTCTCTAATGTTTAACAGTTAAGGCCCACACTTTATTTTAAGTAACAGCCTTTGCCCCACTTTGCCATATTTCCTCTCTCTTCTACTATCTCAATCCCATATATATTTATATATTTATTTTTTCAAATAATTTAGCATGCAAAGTTCTTTCAGCAGATCAAATTTGTCCCACAAAAAAAATCCGAGCACGGCTTCTCTCTCTCTCTCTCATCCCCCTGCTTCACTTGCCCACTTGGTGAGAAGTACTCTGGATTATCGCTGCCCACTCCTCGATTAAATATGCATACACTGGCCCACGCAAACAGTCGCCCGTTCAAAGATGAAGTCTCAGCTTTGAACGGCTTTCTCCCAACTTCCAAAAACAAACACGTGCCTCTTGACTTCAGCTCTGAGTTGACCCCTCCTCGTCACATAGTTTCAGAGGCGAGCTCGGACGATAAAGCGGCTACAAAAGTGGATAAAGTCTCTGTACAGTACCTGACGGTGTCCCCGCAGCGCGCTCTGGATTTGAAGCTTTCCGGAATGTGTGTGTCCGTGTGCGTCGCGGGGAGTAGAAGTTCAGGAGACCCGGCACTGTCCCCTAGCTGTTTCCCCATGAAGTGCTTTCCTCACCCTGCCGTGCACCTCGATTCACAGCCTGCTGCCTCTGAAGTGCTGCAGATGTGCTGTTGGTGGTGGTGGTGGAGGGGTTATTGTGCTGTTTTGTATGCATTCTGCACTCTCCTGTACGATTACTCTTCTATCCTTTGTGCAGACATTACCAAACACCTCTATCACCACCATCCCTTAGCAGGAGAGGTGGAGGAAGTATTCACACCCTTTACTTGAGTTAATGTTAGTAATAAAGTAAAAACACCTTTTTACAGGTGAAAAAAAATTCCTGCATTTAAAGAATAATAAGGTAAAGCTAACTATTGCATACAGTTATATCCAGGATAAGATGGTTTTAGTCAGGAACACTAACTTCATTGGATGAACCATTTATTGCAACAAATGAAAAGTTATAGTGATTGGCACTGATGGCTCCACTCTTAAAGAAAAACTCTCGCTAAATGCAACCTAGGCATTTTTTGTGAATGTATATGAGTCAAACCTTCATGTAAAAGCATAATTACGACTAAAGAAGCACTTTTAAGATTTACCGTAGTTTCGCTTTTGGGTCAAGCTCATTTTCAATGGGAGTGCAGGGGGGCACTTTTACGATAGCATCAAAATCGCTAAAAAGAAAGTTTTTGAACAACTCACTTTAGCAGTAGCTAAAGTGTTAGCCACCATCATGGCAGTGGAGAAGTGTCGATTTCTGAATGCAACCTAAAATGGTGGACAGTTAAGGTGGACCGCTCCTAAAGCTTAGTTCCATATAAATGCACGGATAATTCGTTGTTTTGTCTTTAGCGAAAAACAATATTGACCGTGAAGTAGAAAAGGAGCCTCATATAAGAAACAATACTAAAATCAAAAGCCGGAAAACTCACGTGAGATATCGCGTGGATAGTTGTTGCTGGAAGACAGTAGTGTTCCACCTTAACTGACCTCCATGATATGTCGTATTCGGAGATCGATACTTCTCGGCTGCCATGACGACTGGGAGCGGAACAAGCTACTGCTAAGGTGAGTTGTTCAAAAACTTTCTTTATAACAAACTCTGTGAACAATGTTCTCAATGCTTGTATTCATGGTGAGAGTTTTGCTTTAAGATGATGGAATAGCTGTAGTTGGTGTGTGATTGATTGCTAAGAATGATTAGATTGGCGGCTGTCAGCTGGCTATAGCTGGGGCACCTGACTTCCATGTCCTGCATAAACTAGCTAAACTCCATCTTACTTGAAATATGGCAATCTACGGCCTTAAAGATGTGATTTGTAACATTTTTAATTAAAGGAGCAGTATTTTGTTTTTATCAGAAGAGAATTATCTAAATTGACTGATGTTTTAAACAGGCTAAATAAAGAAACTATTTTTCATGACTGGATAAACAGAATAACAGACCTTAAAGGAGAACACAATTTTATATTGTTTCATTTCATACTGTGTCACTCTATGTTTGTATTTGGTCGACCCTACCCCCTCTGGCTTCAAACAGTGTCCTGGGGATATTATTTACTTCTGAGAACATCTTGTTTATTCACTTTTCACAGTTTGTTTTATTACCTCATTAATATTGTAAATAGTTTTTGATTTGAGTTGGAATTTCTTCTCCAGAACTACATTGTGGTCCTTTCTGCATATAAGCATTACAAGATCTTTGATTGGTTATATGTTTTGTTGAGTTGTGAATGATCTTAAATGTTTACAACAATCTGCAAACCAGGGGCGTCACTAGGTTTTAAGGACAGGGGAGGCTTAGCCCCCAAGAGATGCACAGGATGTGAGCGAATGTAGTGCGCAAGCACAACATTTCACAAACAGCTAACAAAGACTGAGAAATTATTGATGATTATTATTATTTTGAAGTCGCACAGATTACATTTTGGGCACATATGTGACTAAAATGGTTATAATTTCAAGCCCTGAAAAATATTACTTAATTACTTGAATTAAAGTAATATTAAGATAATCTTGAAAATATTTGGGTCAGGCTAATTTGGCTTTTATCCATCCATCCATCCACTGTCATCCGCTTTTTTCCAAGGTCGGGTCGCGGGGGCAGCAGCTTCAGCAGCGGGCCCCAGACATCCCTTTCCCCAGTGACGTCAGCTAACTCTGACTGGGGAATCCCCAGGCGCTCCAAGGCCAGAGAAGAGATATAATCCCTCCACCTGGTCCTGGGTCTACCCCTAGGTCTCCTCCCAGTTGGACGTGCCAGGAACACCTTCCAAGGAAGGCGCCCTGGTGGCATCCTCATCAGATGCCCGAACCACCTCAACGGGCTCCTTTCCACGTAGAGGAGCAGCGGCTCTATCACCCTATCTTTAAGGGAGACCCCAGCCACCCTGAAAACCCATTTTGGCCGCTTGTACCCGCAATCTCATTCTTTCGGTCATGACCCATCGCTCATGACCATAGGTGAGGGTAGGGGCGACGATAGAGAGCTTTGCTGTCCGGCTCAGCTCCCTTTTTTTCACAACCATTCGGTGAAGTGCATGCAACACCGCACCCGCTGCTCCGACTCTCTGGTCAATCTCACGCCCCATCACCCCCTCACTCGTGAACAAAACCCTGAGTACTCCTTCACTTGGGGCAAGGACTCATTCCCCACCCGAAGTAGGCAATCCACCGGTTTCCTACTAAGAACCATGGCCTCAGATTTAGAGGTGCTGATCCTCATCCCTGACGCTTCACACTCATCTGCGAACCAATCCAGTGAGCGTTATAGATCTAAAGCCGATGGTGCCATGAAGACCACATCATCTGCAAAAAGCAGTGATGCAATCTTCAGGTCACTGAACTGTAACCCCTCCACACCACGACTGCGCCTCGAAATCCTGTCCATGTATATCACAAACAGGATTGGAGACAAGGCACAGCCCTGGCGGAGGCCAACACCAACTTGGAACAAGTCCGACTTATTTCCGAGTACACGCACGCAGCTCTCGCTTTGAGAATATAGGGAATGGATGGCCCTGAGAAGGGACCCCCTCACCGCATACTCCTGCAGCATCTGCCACAGAACATCCCTGGGGACCCGGTCGTATCCATAGAACACATGTGGACTGGGAGACTGTACTCCCAGGCGCCCTCCAGGATCCCTGCCAGAGTAAAGAGCTGGTCCGTTGTTTCACGACCAGGACGAAATCCGCATTGTTCCTCTTCAATCCGAGGTTCGACAATCAGCCGGACTTTCCTTTCCAGCACCTTGGAGTAGACTTTCCCAGGCAGGCTGAGTAGTGTGATACCTCTGTAATTGGCACACACCCTCTGGCCCCCCTTCTTAAAGAGAGGGACCGCCACACCTGTTTGCCACTCCTTCGGCACAGACCCCGACCCCCACGCAATGTCGAAGAGGCGTGTCAACCAAGACAGCCCCTCAACACCCAGAGCCTTCAGCATTTCTGGTGGTATCTCATCGATCCCTGAGGCTTTGCCACTGTGGAGTTGTTTGACTACTACAGTGACTTCTGCCCCGACTCCTACAGGTCAATAGGGGTGGTGGAGTGATTATTATTAGCTTTCAACAGGATAACCAGTATTTTGCAGGATCAATACGACTTTAAGAGATGGATTTTTCACTTGGGTATAGTTTCTACTCATGGGTAGAATGCAGAGATGCATTTGCTGGCTGGGCAGGTTGGTGTAACAACACAAACACACACACTCGCACACACTCACACACACACACATGCAAAATTCCTCCACAACGCTCATCTGGTGTAATCCAATTCTCCAGAATTCCAAGATTCAAAATTGATTACGAAAGACATTTACACCCTAACCAGCATGGAAGTAACGCATTTTTAAATTTTCAGCTTGTTTAGAATCATTATATGCCACCATGGCAACATTATGAGGTGGTTGTTCAAATGTCAACAAATAATCTCAGTCATAGACTGATATAATAGAGCATATGTTCACTTTTTACTTAATATGGATATAAGTTTTTTTTTTTTTTTAGACAATTCAGACATTTTGTTTTGCATGTAATTTGAGATTGCTGAGGCATGAAGCTCAGCCATTATTACTTTTAGTCACAAAGTATAAAATCCATCTGACAAAGCTCTACAGCCACAGAGGATTATAAAACTCAAGACACCAAAACAGTTGCAAAAATCAACAACCTGAAGCAACATTTTTTTCTTAAACACAGATTGTAACAGCAACGTCACCTTGACATGAATATTTAACACGCACCAAAATTCCCTGTTGTGACACTTGTTGGCTTACTTCTCTGCCTTTCCAAATGAATTTAGACTATGAGCTCTGGCAGGTTGCTCATAGGTGAGGACCAGGACCAAAAGGGGATTATTGGTCCGATATTCGTGTGTGGTGGAAGCAGGGATGGAGGGTGTGGGAAGCGAGGGAACACATTCTTTGTTCCTGTTTCGACTTGATAGGATTGAGACTCTAGCCCAGGGAGAGGACACACAACAAAAAACTGTGCTGTGACGGCAGACGAAGGTGTGATTAAACCTTCAAGAGGAAGAGAAGAATTATAGTTCACAAATAAATTTAAAAAACTTACTTTCTCTCCCTCTCTTCAGTCTTGAACATTTTGATTGGCACCCACTGTTGACACGTTGGATGATTGAGTTCCTGCTCATAATCCCATTACAGCGCTGCGGATTCAGACTTCATTTGTTGCTTTATGTGAAGACAAACTCCTGTCTGAAAGTAGGGTAAATCTGAACTGGCAGCAGCTCACTGACTCAAAGCTTCTTATGGCAGAAAATGGAAGATGAAGCTTTTCAACTGGCCGAAGATTATGCTTAATTAATTATTAAAAGCTTCCGAGCTTTTGGAGGAAAACATAAGGAGAGTACAGAGTTGGTTCTGTAAACTTTTGGGGTTAAAAACTGGATTTATCTTCATTCTCGCCTTTCGCAAGGAGTTACAGAGGTTCTGAAATCCAAAGTCTAAAATTACAAATTTGACTGCTGATTGGAGGAAAAATACCATTAAGTAATGTTTGTTTACTTCATGAATGTACAGACAGTAGATGGGGAATAGAAAAGTGACTGCAGGATAACAGAAAAAAAAGATTATCTTTGTTCAGACCAAACATAAACAAAAACCCTCGGTGCCAATTGTTGCTTGCTAACTTGCAGCTGATGTTCAAGATACATTTTGGCTGTTTTGGGCAGATACACCGCGGTCAACTAACTGGGCTCGCTTCAGCTCCACCCAAGCTCCACCTCTTTGCCCTTTTTTGATTAGCTGGTACTGCCCAGATGGCAATGGCTGGTACCACCCACTTAAAGGCTCCAGTGTACTCGCCGCGCTCGACCTGTCGCACGACAACGTGACGTCAAAATGACGTAGATCTCGCTGGCGCGGCAGGATTTCGGGCCAGTCGTGCACCACTCTTTTTTTTTCAGCGGCACGCGACAAAGCGGAAACAGGAAGATGAACGAGTTCAAGGGCAGGTATAGGTATCTGTACGATCCTTCAACGAAGGAACACAGAGATGCCAGAAGGTTGGAAAGGAGGAGGCCATATGCCGCAAAATGTGGAAGAACCTCTGCAATTTTTTATCTTATCTTATTGTTAAGTGTTATCTTATTGTTCATCTGTTTGCCATACCGTGGTTTCACGTAAGTGCTGTCTGCTGTTGTTGTGGTCAAAGACAAGTGAAATTACGTGGCTGAAAAACTAGCGTGACATAATGCTCAAAGCGGCATTAAGTTATAAAAACAGATAAGTTATTAAGATAGATACTTACAAACATACACTCTGGAATGTTGATGGCTCATCCAGTGACTGTTGTCATTGACGCCAATGCTGCTGCAAGTTCTTCCATTGTTTACCTTTTTATTCTCCTTCTAGTGCGTAGAAATAGCAAAGTCGGTAGCCTTTCCTCAGTTGCGACACCTCTGTTCAGGAGAAGACTGCAACTAGCGCCGCGAACCTCCACGTGCAAGTATATATAGTTACGGTGCTCCCGTGACTTCACGTTGTCCTTAAGACTGGAGTCTTAAGGTCTGAGCTCTGGTGAGTGGGGGAGGGAGAAGTGGCACAGTCGAATCTGTTAAAAAACAGATTCAACTCGTTTGCCCAGTCCTGGTCTCCAGATTCCTAACCTTCCTGGTAGGCACAGTGTTTTCCACGCAGAAGTTTAAGTAGTCCGTCATGCAGATTGTCAGGCTGTCGATGTCTTCCCCGTGAGGTTCATACAACACATCCCTCTGTGGTGCAGAAACAGTAGTCGTTTTTTCACTGGGCAATAAGCCGCCAATTGGCCGCCCTTTTGCTGGCCCGGTCCGTGGTTTTAGACAGTTTTTTCAGAGGGTAGACTTATTTTTGCCTCCATTGCTATCTAAAAATAAGGCGTAAATGTGCCGGCCTCTGTGTGAGATGGGCGGAGGTGTCGATGACGTGCACTGTAGTCAATCCATCACTTCATCCGTGGACGTCAAAATGAGCAACTGGAAAGCCGCTGAGATCTCTGTAGCTGACAGCTAGCGGAGCTGTTTGGTTTTTTCCGCTAGCTGTCCGCTAGCTGTGTGGCGGCTGGAAAGCTATGAACGGTCGCTACTTTCAAATTAAAAGCCCCCCGCTAAGAACCCAGTTCTAAAATCCAATGGGGTGCAATGTAAATCTCTTATTTTGAAGACAAATTCGTTGTCACTGTTCACGGCCCAACTTCGTGTCACGTCACATGTTTACGCCTACCCCAGTGGCAGCCAAGTGGCAGCTTTTGGAAAAGGAGGAATATTACGCCTAGTTTTTAGATAGAAAAGCACATTTGCTCCAATGTAAGGCTGGCAAATTGCCGCCTTCTCTATCTAAAAAGGGCTTGTCCCTCAGTGCAATACTGGTCTCCTCAGACCAGCACCATACATACTTGTGGGGACAGATGAACCAGGTTGTGGTCAGAACGGCCCAGTGGGGGGAGGGGTGAAGAGGCATATGCGTCCTTGGTGTTCACACACATTAGGTCCAAAGTTCTATTGTCTCAGGAGTGGCATTTCACATACTGGGTGAAGGTAGGGAGAGTGGAAGACAGGGAAGCGCGATTGAAGTCACCGGAGATGAGGAGGAGGGACTGGGGGTGTGATGGCTGAAGCTGTGATACAACAGTGTGTAAGGTCTCACAGGCTGCAGCCGCATAGGCTGATGGGGGGGATGTACACAGTTATTGCGATAACGTGCGAGAATTCCCTCCGGAGGTAATATGGCCGAATGCTAACCGCTAGCAGTTCAATGTCTCTACTGCAGTACTGTTCCTTCACCCTGATGTGTCCCGGGTTCATCTGTCGTTCACAAACATCGCTATGGCCCCTCCTTTCCTCTTACCGCTCTCCTTTGCTTTCCTGTCCACTCTCACAAGTTGAAATCTGCCCAGAGTGATGTGTGAGTCCGGTGAGAGTTCATTCAGCCAAGTCTCTGTGAAGAACATAAGGCTACACTCCCGGTACTCCCTCTGCAGCCTGGTTAGCGCTGTTCGCTCCTCCATCTTATTAGGGAGAGATCTTACGTTCCCCATAATAACAGACGGTATACACGGTTTATACCGTCTTTTCCTCTCCCGGTGCTTCGTTCCAGCTCTGCATCCCCCTTCTCCTTCTGGAGAAGAGGGGAGGATCCCTGGGGATCTCTGGTCTTCCACGGGGGATACCGTCATGTTTCACAGTGCTAACAGCTGTTCCCGAGTGTAAACAATGGAGCCATGGCTAAAAGGGTCCACTGATGCCCACTTAAATAGTCCCAGAAAGAAAAATAGACAAATGCATAGTCTCAGGAGTTGTACATCCATAGGTGCACACTTCCTACTGAGACTAGCGGAGAAAAAACACACGAAAAAAGTACAAAAACACGCTAAACCACAGAAGAACACTCAGAGTTACTGTAACTAGCTGCCACCCGTGCGGCGCCATTTTGTTATAAAGTTGCTTTATAGGGAAAACGCCATGCTTATTTGTTAGAGGGCAACATGGGCAACTTGTAATTGTTATGTGCCAAGAAGTCATTAAAATAATAATACAACATTTTTTTAATGTTTAATTTTTTCAAATAGGTTGAAAATGGTTCCATTTCAAGGAGATATGGGTGTGTCAGTTTCGGTTAATTTTGCTTCTGATAGCTTTAAACCAGTTAACTGTTCACTAACCAGTTAATTATTAAGAAAAAAAGAAACACAACATGACGTAAAATACATGAGGTCAGACTGCATTTTTGAATAACTTATACTGTACTCTGAGTGGCCACTGGGCAAAATTGAAAGCAAAGCTATGATTATGTCCAACACCTGACTAATGACATTATTAACCATGGATCAGTTTGGATTCATGAATCCAAAAGCTACGTTAAGACAAGACATTCCAATCCATATGGTGAAATAAGTGAATAACATCTTGAAGACTGTTGTTTTTAAGGTTGTCTATTCAGTCATTTCACCATATGGATTGGAATTTGTACATGTGGCAGATCCATCATATTATAGCCTTTGGATTCATCAACAACTACAGAACCTTGTCCTGTTTTGACAAGATCAGATAATTTCATACCATAACATCTAGGTCGGAATGCAACAAGATTCTCCAGCAAGAACAATGAGTGAGCCCTGTTCAACTACGAGCATGTATGCCTGTATTTGCATGCAAAGACAAACCTGCCAACTTACATAGCCAAAGGCCTCATGAGCTACAGCATCAAGTGGAGCCCCGACTTTGGCTGTACTCATGTCACGTTAGAGAGATAGTTCCTTTGAAATCACACCCAGTGTTGCCAACTCTTTTCCAATGAAAGTAGCTAGCACTAGCTCCAAAAGTCGCTAAAAGTCGCCAGATGACGTCATCACACACTCATTTGCATAACGCTTACTGGCTGTGTCTGTTGCATTGAGGGGGAGACTTGAGCCATATATACAAAAGGTTGATAGAGAAATCTTTACCAAATAATCACAAACTCACTACAGGGACAAATATATTTGAAGTAAAAACAGTAAAGGGAGGGGGAAGATCAAACTATGTACATTTTTACAAAATAGAGAAACATCCTAATCTGGAGAAAGGGTGAGAGAGAAGATCAAACGTGATCTAGACTCAGCAGCTTAAGGTTATCACCGGTAAAGTACCAGCGGAACCACGAAAGACTAAAGGCCCCCACACACTGCCCAGACTCAAACCAACGTCCAACTGCCTATATCCGACCACTCCATTGCCTCTTGTCTGACCCGTTCGGCAGAAAAGTTGCATTGAACACACCGCCTCGACGTGCTGCTAACCCCACAGTAGCGTGTACGTTCTGTGCTTGCGCGAGATGCAATAAGCAGGTGGCGCTAGTGTTGTGTATACGCTGGACTAGAGTTTATGCACACAACTCTCTTTACTTTCGATCAAAACGAAACTTAAGTATTTCAGACAAAAAAAGCTGCATACTAAACATCCAGCGAGGCACTACCAAACGAACACAGATTAATTCGTCCTGAACGGACACAACAGCTAGTCTCGTGCCAGTACTCCAAAACATGAAAACAGGGAATGACGGAATGGAGTGCATAGAAAAACAAAGCGCACACAGTATTCCGTCCCTTCCACACACCGCGCTGATTCGCTAGCACATCGCCAATCAGAATGGTCATACAGCTGGCACACAACCAATCAGAGAAACTAATGGCTCAGAAGTCCGACAGCCAACCTCCTCAGACTTCGCATGTTGAAACGGATCAGACACTGTCCGCGCGGCTCCAAACGTTTCCAACGCAGCTGTACACACGAACATATTTGTTCCCGACCTCGTCCGAGTCTCCCCAAATGCTTCAGACGTCCAACGGTTGGGCCAGTGTTTTCCTGCCTTAAGAAGTCAGAGAATTAACACATCAAAACAGAGTAAACGGCAGCTATCCGGTCTCAAATCCACAGAGCGAGCGGCCATGGCGTCCGCTGCTGCCGGCCCCA
>OMLP01036968.1:17769-35053 GCA_900302685.1 Spondyliosoma cantharus | reverse complement strand
GATTTAAAATATTATGCAAGTCAAGGAAAGTTTTTAACTGAGAGGACGTTATAAATTCCAAGATCTTTGGCAAGGCAGAGAGTTTGGAAATTGGATGATAATTATTGAGGTCAGATGGATCACCAGCTTTCAAGAGTGGTGTGACAAAAGCTAGCTTTTGAAAAGGAACAGTGACAGTTGGCTCGGAAGAGTCATGCTCGAGAGCATCGCTAAGATTACTAGAGAGTGGAGATTCATCAAAAATGTGTCCAGCTTTTTATAAATGAGCATTAAACATATTAGACATCTCTTTTTGTCAGTGATAAAAGAGTCACTGACTCTCAATTTAAGAGGAGGGCCACAGATTTTCCTGTTCTGTAAGGTTTTCACAGTTTTCCAGAAATTTGCATGGTTATTTTGAGTACCAGAGGTTAGCGACAGGTAATAGTCAGCTTTGGATTTTTTTATGAGAGCTGTACATTTATTACGAAGCACACGAAAAAGAAGCCAGTCATTAGAAGCTTTAGATTTTCCAGAAGAGCATCAGCTAAGCCAGAAGAGCATCAGCCAAGTCCCTGTAAAACCAGGGATTTGCCCTATTTTTGATTCTAACCTTTTTCATGGGAGCATGTTTATTTACAATCGCTAGAAAATTATCATGAAAAAATTGGAAATCAATAGACGGGATCAACGCAGTGCGACACCAGTCAACTTCTGCTAGATCATGAAGAAAAGCCTGATCAGAAAAATGTCTAAAACAGCGCCGGAAAACAACTTGACCACTGGTTTTGGGCAATGTGGTGCTCCTAACACACGCTATAGTGCAATGGTCACTAATATCATTAGGGAAAACACCTATGGAGACATATTTATGAGCTGCATTGGTCAGAACAATGTCAATCAGGGTATCACTACCAGGCTTAGCAGGGTTAATTCTGGTAGGACAGTTAATTAGTTGGAATAAGTTAAGGGAATCACAGACTTGTTTGAAAATCAAAGATTTATCACTCAGCATATCCCAATTCAGATCCCCAAGTAAAATCAGTTCATTTGAAGAATATTTGGATAGTAAGTCAGTTAAGCTTGTGATGGAATCAGAAATGGCAGATGGAGGCCTATAGCAGCCAATGATAGTCAGAGGCGCATTTGCCACGACAGTCTGGACCGCTAGAAACTTGAACTGACGAGGAATAGAAACAGAATAAAGAACAGAAGCTTGAAATCTATCCGCAAGATCAATTGCAACACCCCCAGCCCTGCCTTTGCGATCGGTTCGAAACACATTCAAACCAGGAATACGAACAACATCATCTGGGATGGACTGTTTAAGCCAGGTCTCGGAGACTACAACTATGTCGGGCTTAGCAGTTAAGAACCAAGTATTGAAAATGTCAAGCTTAGGCACAAGACTCCTAGCATTGACATGAATAAAGCCCAAACCTTGCCTGGTACTAAATTCATGGGGAATTGACAACATAGATACATTATCAAAAAGCGGATCTGGGCCAGGATTAGTATTTATATTACCAGAGATCAATAACATCAACAGGATCAATAGTCTAGAAAACGATTTTCTAACATCATCCTTTGAAGAGGAGGAAGAGGCGTTAAATACAGGACTATGCCATACCTTGAGAACTAGAGAATCCAAAATGATAAGAGCATATGGGAGGGCACATTTAAAATCATGCAGATCAAACATAAAATGAATACAGCGCCAGCCCGTAAAATCAGGCTCACCTGACGTGACACTGTCAGAATGATCAAAATGGTCACATGTAAATCGACTGACATCATTGGAATGATGTCAGTCTATTAGTCTATCTAGATTGATTGATTAACATTAATCACAAATCCTCAAAGTAAAACTAAAATGAGAGAGACACTTAACACCCTGCCCATGTTAATGTCAATGCAATGTCAAAATAGAAAAACAGTCACGCTTTAGTAAAAAAGTTTGGAACAGGAGACAGGAATGATTTAACACTGCCAACGTAGCTACCAATTTTTTTGTGACTCTGATTGATGATTCAAAGAGGGAAAGAAAGTTTTTCTGCAGATAATTTTGGTGCTATTTATTCAAGGTATCCTTTAAGACTATGTTCACACAATGTCTTGTGCTGTCTCTGTCTGCCTTTGACAGATACAGCGCCTACTACAAAGCAGAGATCCAGGATTGGGTCTCCAAGCTTTCAACATCATCTGATGTCATTGAACAGTGGGTTATTGTGCAAAACCTTTGGATCTATTTGGAGGCTGTGTTTGTTGGGGGTGACATCGCCAAAGACCTGCCACAGGTATAGTCAATGCCTTTATCTTTATGTTCTGAAAATAACAAGCTTTTTCTTAGCAAACAAACAAACAAAAACACTTAATATTTCCCAATGTAGGAAGCAAAGCGATTTCAAAACATCGACAAGTCCTGGATTACTGTCATGCAGCATGCCCAAAAAGTTCCAAATGTGGTAGAGTGCTGTGTGGGTGATCCAATTCTGGTACAGCTTCTACCAGATCTTCAGAAACAGCTCGAGTTCTGTCAAAAATCTCTTTCAGGGTAAAGCTTTGTCAACAAATTTTTGAAGTTAATTACATTTTGTTTGAATCACTTGTGGGACTACAAGTATTAGTCTAAGTTCTCATCTAGGTCGTTCTACTTTGTTTGTGCATTTTATAATTATATTTTAATTTCCTGACCTCCCTTATTACCAATTTTTTTCCAAACCAAAACACTTATGTATGAGAGTATGTTTTCCGTTCAAGCATTGTCATCAAAGCTATTTACTATTAATTTGATTTATATTTAATTTGGTTACTCCTCACTTCTTGTAAATTCTTAAAGATTGTCCTCAATGACATAGGCCATAGCTTTCCTGCTGCCATTGATGGAGACAATGTGTATAGTGAAGATTCTAACTCAACAGGTACCTTGAGAAAAAGAGGCTCCTGTTTCCCAGGTTCTTCTTTGTGTCTGATCCATCCCTCCTGGAAATTCTCGGACAAGCCAGTGATTCTCACACAATTCAGGTTAGAAGCTTAACTGTCAATAGAAAAAAGTAAAAAATAAAAATGTTTAGTGTAAAAACGAATCATAGTACCTCTGCCAAGGAGCTGGTGTCTTTGGTCCCATTTTTCTGTCTGGGTCATACCAGATGTATCAAACCCTTGCCAAAATCTTTCAATGAAATTTAGTGCGGGTTAAGGTCAAGGAGGAGACTAGGATGTAACCCAGGTACATATGCTAACAGGATTACTTAACATTGTGAGAGAGGAAATAGTGTTTTCCTATGAACTGCTGCACCTTTTAGATGCAAAAACATCTGGCACTAGATTGTTTTGACACAATTTCTGCTGATGTAATGCAAAATATGTAATCTGTTGTAGAAACATGTTGATTTCCTGAATGTGTTATGGTAAAACTCATTTTAGGCACCATTATTTTTTTCAGTCACATCTTCTTGGAGTGTTTGACAATGTTAACGAAGCAGAGTTTCATGCAACGGACTATGACAAGATTTTGGCTGTTATTTCACAAGAGGGAGAGGAACTGCCGGTATGTAATATTGACTGCATTCGCAGTTTGTAATTTAAATGTAATTTAAGTGCATTTGCATATTCAAAATATAATATGGAATTGCATTTGTTGCTCTTAATGTAAAGCACTTAGTCGCAGCTGTCCTGCAAGTGTTTCATGTGTTTTCTTTGTGGAAAACAATCTCAAAATGAATTGAGTAAATGTTGTAAAAGTTGTTTTCCTACATTTAACACAAGTATAGTATAATTTGGTAAATGTATGTTTGTGGTTTCAGCTGAACAGTCCTGTCATGGCACAGGGACCAGTGGAGCTCTGGCTCAAGGAGTTGCTGTTACAACAGCAGGCTTCATTACACTCTGTTATCAAAGCATCAGATATAGAGATCAGCGATGAAGAAGACTTCGATCTTCTCTCTTTCCTCAACAAGTTCCAGGCACAGGTCAAAAGATAGTCATGTGGCTGTCAGTAAAAATGTTGAATAAATTGATTGTTGTCATGGTTGGTGGCATCCTAATACCTTTCTATGAGATATTAGGTCAGCGATGGGCTACTAACATCACAACTAATATTTAATTGATTTATATGAGATTGTACTTTCAGGTCACATTTAGATAATTTTAGAAATACATCTTTTCAGTCATTGTTTTGTTCTCACTTTTTCAGGTGGGGTTGCTAGGAATCCAAATGCTTTGGACAAGAGATGCAGAAGAGGCACTGCAAAATGCTGAATATGAGAGGGAGATTATGCCTTTCACCAGAAAGAAATTTCTAAATATACTCACCACGCTCATTAAACAAACTACCCAAGACCTAAGCAAATTTGACAGAGTGAAATATGAGACGCTCGTCACAATCCACGTGCACCAGAGTGATATCTTTATTGACCTAGTAGGTTCTTTGGAAAATCCTGTTATTGTTCCTTTAATATTGTTGACTGGCAGTTATTGTTGTTGTTATTGTTGGAAAATACTGTTATTGTTATTTATGCAAGACATTCAGTTTGACATCATACTTTCTCCTCAGGTAAAAAAGCGTATAAAATCTATCAGTGACTTTGAATGGCTGAAGCAGAGCAGATTTTACTTCAAGGAAGACCTGGATGCCATCATTGTGTCAATTACTAATGTGGACTTCATTTATCAAAATGAGTTCCTGGGCTGCACCGACCGTCTGGTAATCACCCCTCTGACCGACAGGCAAGTGAAGAAGAATTTTATTTTGTTACTTGATAATTGAAGTTACTTTTTACACAGTGTGTAATCCATAAATTGAATTGAATTTTTATCTTCAGGTGTTACATCACACTTTCCCAGGCTCTGGGCATGAGTATGGGAGGAGCTCCTGCAGGGCCAGCCGGCACTGGGAAGACTGAAACCACTAAAGATATGGGTCGCTGCCTCGGCAAGTATGTGGTGGTGTTCAACTGCTCAGACCAGATGGACTTCAGAGGACTTGGCAGAATATACAAAGGTATCCCAGGCAATGAAACAACACGTACAACAGTGTGATATATAACTTCAGTTATCTCATGATGTATTCTTTTTTCAGGCCTTGCACAGTCTGGGTCTTGGGGCTGCTTTGATGAGTTCAACAGAATCGATCTGCCAGTGCTTTCTGTTGCTGCTCAGCAGATCTACATTGTTCTGATGGCACGCAAGAAACACAAAAGCTCTTTCATCTTTACCGATGGAGACTGTGTGGATCTGAATCCAGAGTTCGGCCTGTTTATCACAATGGTAGGATACACAAATGTACAGAAATCTTACAAGAAACACCTTAAAATTAGGTAGACATATGAATTAAACACTGGTTAATGTCTAGAATCCTGGATATGCTGGTCGCCAGGAACTTCCTGAAAACTTAAAAGTGCAATTCAGGACAGTGTCGATGATGGTACCAGACCGGCAGGTGGGTGAATGCTACTTTTGCTGGAGAGTAAATATTTCTTTTGTTCAAGTCTAGATCTAACTTCTTCATTGTTGTCTTTGGCAGATCATCATGAGAGTTAAGCTAGCCAGTTGTGGATTCAATGAGAATGTCATCTTAGCCCAGAAATTCTTTGTGCTTTATAAACTGTGTGAAGAACAACTTACAAAACAGGTGAGAACCTTCTGACAGGTACTATGTCAGTGATTATTGACCCACTGACACATAATCTCTGCTCTTTGTCAGGTCCACTATGACTTTGGCCTGAGGAACATCCTGTCTGTGTTAAGAACACTGGGGGCCAGCAAAAGAGCACGACCTGATGACACAGAGTCTAGCACTGTCATGAGAGTGCTGCGTGACATGAATCTTTCTAAACTGGTATGACAGGAGCTAAATGTTAACTACTGGGGTAATATAATACACTTTGGAGGTATTTTACTGTGTTGGCAGTTACTGTGTATGTGAATCTGTCTGTTTGTTTCAGGTGGATGAGGATGAGCCCCTCTTCCTTAGTCTGATCAATGACCTATTTCCTGGTATTCAGCTGGATGGGAGCACATATGCTGAACTTCAAGTTGCTGTTGCTCATCAAGTTGAGCTTGCTGGTATTGTCAACCACCAACCATGGAACCTTAAACTGGTTCAGGTACCTAAAGACATCTTTCTCTGTGTGTAAAGCTCCTGTTGTGTGTTGTTTCTTATAAAGTTATTGTTTGGATCATACCTTACTGATATCTCACTGTCAATATCAGCTTTATGAGTCTTCCCAAGTGCGCCATGGCTTGATGACTTTGGGTCCAAGTGGAGCTGGGAAGACCACAGTCATCAACATTCTCATGCGAGCTTTGAGTGAATGTGGAACACCACACAAGGAGATGCGCATGAACCCCAAAGCAATCACTGCACCACAGATGTTTGGTCGTCTTGATGCAGCCACCAATGATTGGACTGATGGGATCTTTTCCACTCTGTGGAGGAGGACACTTAAAGCCAAGAAAGGTTTGTAAGATAAAGTTTAGTGCACATTCTGATTAATTTTTATTAGTTCATGTCACAATTTTCTTTGACAATAATGTTCTTACACTACTTGATACACCTCATTGGATTAAAAATTATAAAAAAAAATGATATATCTTGAATATATTTAAAAATATATATATGTGCCAAATCCCACATTAGTATATGAATCGTTGATACCAATGAGTATGAGGGATACCCACTGTAATAATTCAAGGGCTTTCATAACATAATGACTAACTGAAAATGTGGAAGAGAATTTGAAAATTTTGACAGTTTTTAAATGTTTAGGTGAGTTCATATGGATTGTGTTGGATGGCCCTGTGGATGCCATATGGATTGAGAACCTCAACTCTGTGCTGGATGATAACAAAACACTGACTCTGGCTAATGGTGACCGTATCACCATGTCCCCAACCTGCAAGCTGGTGTTTGAGGTGCACAACATGGATAATGCCTCCCCTGCTACTGTGTCCCGTGTGGGTATGGTCTTCATGAGCTCCTCCGCTCTCAGCTGGCAACCCATACTCCAGGTGCAATTGTTTTTTGTTAATCATCAAAGTAGAAATTGCTTCAAGAAAACAATGAATGGCTTAAGTGGAACATGTGCTTCATTTTTATTTGTTGCAGGGATGGGCACACAAGCGCAAAACAAGTGAGGCAGAGAGCATCTTGAGTTTATATGAAAGGATATTTGGGGATGCTTACTTATATGTGAAGCAGAATCTTAAACCCAAAATGGAGCTTTTGGAGTGCAACTACATAATGCAGGTATGTGTCAGGGATTTGATGATTGCTCTAACAGGCTGGCCACACTGAATGTGTGAGTAGTGCATGCAGATGAAGCCCCCCCAGCTCTCTTGCTCTTTCAACGTGGGTAAAGGAAAATCATGTGATCATATCTATTGATAATCATTGAAGGCAAACTCCATGTAAACAGATAGGGCAGGCAGGAGTAGCTGCCTATGTGAACACACACACGTGAGTAAGCAGCAACATCTCAGCAATGTAGTTACCACGCACTGCACATGCATCCAGTGTGGCCAGCCTCTAAGCCTATTTCATAGAAGACTGAATTATCTGAATACGATCCACCCTCAGTCAGTGAATCTGCTGGAGGGTCTCATCCCAACCAAAGAGACAGGGGGCTTGGTCGATAGCAAATACCTTGAACGCCTTTTTGTCTTCTGCCTGATGTGGAGCCTGGGAGCCCTTTTGGAGTTAGAAGACAGGGAGAAACTGGAAACTTACATCCGAGCTCATGAAAGCTGCATTGATATACCTCGGACACAGTCAGGAGAGACTATGTTTGAGTACATGGTCAACATAAATGGTACACTCAGTTACATCACAAATTACTAGATTAAATACAAACTCTCTGCTGCCTTTTGTCTGGTTTTCAAATGAGAGTGTGACGGACTGTTCTGTTTCAGGTGAATGGTGTCATTGGAATAACCATGTGGGGGAGTATGTCTATCCTACTGACTATGTACCAGACTATGCATCCATTCTTGTGCCAAATGTTGATAACACAAGCACTTCTTTTCTGCTGGAGACTATTACCAAACAACGCAAGGTGAAGTACTTACTATTGTTCATTAAAAAACGAATTTACTTTTTTTTTACTTTAAGGTATGTCTGAAAGATGAATAATGTGTTTGTATAGGCTGTACTGCTTATTGGTGAACAAGGGACTGCAAAGACAGTGATGATAAAGAGCTATACAAAAAAATACGATCCTGAGACAAACCTCTCCAAGTCCCTGAACTTCTCATCTGCAACACAACCAATAATGTTTCAGGTAGATTATTTATCATGTTCTGTATGCATGGATTTGTGCAATTTCAATCTGCCTTTTATTGCAAAAGCCTTTTTTTCCCTACTTTTTTTTCTTATTTTTTATCAATTACAGCGAACCGTGGAAAGCTATATTGAGAAAAGAATTGGAAGCACCTACGGACCACCAGGGGGGCGCAAGATGACAGTCTTCATCGATGACATCAACATGCCTATTGTCAATGAATGGGGAGATCAGGTGTTTACTGTATATATGGCAGGATTATTCTTAAATAGATTTCCTATCATATGTTCAGTCTAAGTAACCGCTGTATCTATAGATCACCAATGAGATAGTACGCCAGATGATGGAAATGAGCGGCATGTACAATGTGGACAAACCAGGAGACTTCACCACTATTGTGGACGTACAGATAGTAGCTGCCATGATTCACCCTGGTGGTGGGAGAAACGACATACCACAAAGACTGAAGAGACAGTTTACAGTTTTCAACTGCACTCTGCCATCCAACACCTCCATTGATAAGATCTTTGGTAGCTGTTTCTGAAATTATTCATTTTTATGCTTACTGTAGGGTGTAAGAAACACTTAAATTATTCTTTTATTTTCATTCTGCAGGCGTAATTGGCTGTGGATATTTTGATAAATGCAGGAAATTCAGCCCTGAGATTTCAGATATGGTGAAGTGTCTTGTGTCTGCTGGAAGGATTTTATGGCAGTGGACAAAGGTAATCCACTTGAAAGATTATGTGAAGTTGATTGTAGATATATGTTTTTTAATAAATCAATGATCTAATTTGATCATTTCACATTGAAGGCAAAAATGCTTCCTACACCATCCAAGTTCCACTACGTCTTCAATTTGAGAGACTTATCCAGGATCTGGCAGGGAATGTTAAACATTAAGGCAGAGGAGTGTAATGATATCCCCACTCTTTTGGCTCTTTTCATGAGTGAATGCACAAGGGTGATTGCTGACAGGTACACTGCTTAAATACGGTAAAAATCATTTTAAGTACAGCACAAATGGCAAAAAGACGAACTGATACGTTGTTTTGCAATAGGTTTGTTTGCTCTGAGGACAGAGAGTGGTTTGAGAGGGCTGTGAGTCGTTTGATTCATGAGCATGTTGACCCCAACCTTGTCCCAGAGCTTCATCCTGAACCATACTTTGTGGACTTCCTGCAAGACGCTCCTGAGCCCACTGGAGAAGAAGCTGATGATGCCTGTTTTGATGCCCCCAAAATTTATGAACTGGTAGGAACTTTGTACAATTATTTGATATTTTTACTCTAGATATAGACAGTTGTCACCATCACCTGAGCCAGCAAACATTCTTCTAGGTGCCAAATTTGGAGTTCTTATCAGAGAAGCTGATGATGTATCAGACCCAGCACAATGAGAACGTAAGAGGCTCGATCCTAGATCTAGTTTTCTTCACGGATGCCATGACTCATCTTGTCAAGGTCAGATTAAAAGCCAATCTAACTGACATACAACCTACAGTAAGCTATAAATAATTCTGATTTATTTGAGATTTTCCTTACAGATCTCACGTATCATACGAACTGACAATGGTAATGCCTTGCTTGTGGGGGTTGGAGGATCAGGGAAACAGAGCCTGACTCGCCTGGCCTCATACATAGCTGGATACAGCATCTTCCAGATCACATTGACAAGGTAAACACAAAAAGTATGTAATTTATCATAATAAATCTGCTGTCAAGATAAGTGAGGCACCTGGAAGAGGGTGACAAAATGTTAAGCTATTTAGGTGGTAGACAAGGTTCAAACTTGAAAAGGTCTCTGTATATTTTTCATTTGTTTGTAAAATGTTTGTAGGGAGGCTATTGGTGTAGTTATTGAGTATTACATGGACCCATGTCCTGTTGGTGTTTTAGATTCATGTGTCAAAATAGTATATTTGTATTAGTCATTGTTTTAGTAAATTTACAGGAGGATATACAGGACATACTAGAGGCTTGTTTCTAACATTGCTTTGTTTATTTTCTCATCAGAACATACAACATAAGTAATTTCATGGATGACCTGAAACTGCTGTATAAAACAGCTGGAGCTGACGGAAAAGGCATCACTTTCATCTTTACAGATAATGATATAAAAGATGAAGCATTCCTTGAGTACCTTAACAATGTTCTTTCTTCTGGAGAGGTGAGGACTTCCCATGAACAGACAATTGTTTAATGTCTTTGAAGCCATGTCCTGATTACTTCTCTGTAAATTAACTATGTGCAGGTCTCCAACCTTTTTGCAAAAGATGAGATCACAGAGATTACCCAGAACCTGATCTCTGTGATGAAAAAGGAGTTTCCTCGTGTTCCACCAACTTTTGACAATCTTTATGACTACTTTATATCACGCTCCAGAAAGAATCTGCATGTAGTTCTTTGCTTCTCACCGGTAGGTTAAGAGTTTGTATTTACAGTACCCACAAGCAGTAACCTGAAGGTATTCAGATACTTGTATGCTTGTATGTATGCTTATTTTAAACTGTTCTATTACACATGAACCCCTGTGTAATTGAATATTCTCATTTGAGATGGATTGTATTTTCTTTTCTTGATAGGTGGGGCAGAAGTTTCGCTCCAGATCTTTGAAGTTTCCAGGGTTAATTTCTGGCTGCACCATGGACTGGTTCACCCCTTGGCCAAATGAGGCTCTGGTGGCTGTGTCCAACTATTTGTTGTCAGAGCTTCTAATGGTTTGCTCTGCCGATGTGAAAGCAGCTGTGGTGACCACCATGGGTACATACCATGAACAAGTATCTGAAACCTGTGAAAGCTACTTTGAAAGGTACAACATGAAGTTTATTGTTTTGCAGTTTAATTATTCATATCCAGATAATCTCAAGCTTTTTGTCTTGAGACACACATTAATTTAAAGTTGATGCTGTTTCGTCTTTCAGATTCCGAAGAAGAACTCATGTCACCCCTAAATCCTACCTCTCATTTATCAATGGTTACAAAAAACTGTACACTGAGAAGTACACATATATCAAAACACTAGCAGAACGCATGAACGTGGGTAAGGATACTGAGCAGCAAGGCTTTGACATGCTACAAAAGATGGCATGCATGGGCAACTTTGCAACATCTACAAAAGGAAAGGATTTTTAAGGTGTTAATGATTTCTAGGTTTGGCCAAACTGATGGAGGCTAGTGAGTCTGTTGCACAACTATCCAAAGATCTTCAAGTCAAGGAAAAAGAACTGGCTATAGCATCTGTCAAAGCTGACAAGGTAACTAATAACACAAGATCCCATGAATCTACACAAGATAAGCATGTGTAGATTTATGAAATCAGAATGTACAATGTTACATAAAAACAGACATTGTTATAGCAAGTATGACATGGATTGGTCATGGCAAAAAAGGTCATTAATTGGTTAAAGGCAATTATGCAAATCATTTTAATGGTAGTATGAATATCTGCCCCAGGTTAAATGACAACAGCTTATGGACATACTGACCATACTGACATACTGCATGTGATACTATTTATAATGCAACACATGTTCTGTTGTAATCACATAGGTCGTGGCAGAGGTGACAGTCATTGCTGAAGCTGCTACCATTGTGAAGAATGAGGTGCAGGTTGTGAAGGATAAAGCCCAGAAAATTGTGGATGAAATTGGTAAAGAAAAATGTATTGCTGAGGGGAAACTAGAGGCTGCCAAACCAGCTTTACAAGAGGCTGAAGCTGCACTTAATGTGAGATTTGTGTGACTTGAACATATTTGTGTATTTACACCATTGTGTGTATAGTGCTTGACAAGATGTACCCTAACATTTTTACAGACCGTCACTCCAGGTGATATTGCCACTGTGAGAAAATTGGCCAAGCCCCCACATCTGATCATGAGGATTATGGACTGCTGCCTGCTTTTATTCCAAAAGAGGTTGGACACTGTCCGTATTGATCCAGAACGACAGTGTATTCAGCCATCATGGTCAGAAGCACTAAAGGTAACAAAACACATTTGTATTCAATTTCAATGGGATTCTGCTCCAAGTACTCAGAACCAGCATACTGTGAGCGCTTTCTGTGGACCTACGTATATAGAGACATATGTTGTCTGTGCGTAAGTTCCAATATGCATTTTCTGTTGTTTGGATAATAATAACAGTAATAATAATAATCAACATTATAAAGTAACTAATGGTTCCCTTCTACCAAATTTTCCCTATCTACTCTTAAGCTTATTAGTGGCACTGGTTTTATGACGTCCCTCAAGCAGTTTCCAAAGGACAAAATTAATGAGGAAATGGTTGAACTGCTGCAGATGTACTTTGACATGGAAGATTACACAATGGAAAATGCCAAGAAAGTATGTGGTAGTGTAGCTGGTCTTCTAGCATGGACCAAGGCTATGTCTACATTCTTTGGCATCAACAAAGAAGTGTTGCCACTCAAGGTAAAGTTCATCTTCAACATTGAAGCTCATCATATTTTCTATTTTGCCAGGCATAGTAGACTATTGTACTTAATAAAATGGAAACAGATGTTTTAAGCTTAGGGTGTTCATGTCCATTTTAAGGGAATAGTGCAGGAATTATAGTTATAGATTCCATTGTAGACACAAATATTGTTATGATAAAATGCCTCTTCTTGATTAACATCTTTTATATGCCATCTGCTGTGCACCATTGTTTTGTAAACTGCAATATTATTTGTCTGTTTATAGGCTAACCTAGTCATTCAGGAAGGTCGGCTGAATGTGGCTAATAATCAGCTAGGCATGGCTGAGGCTCAGCTTGCTGAAAAGCAAGCAGAGTTTGACAAAGTCCAGGCCAAATGTGATGCTGCTATGAAAGAGAAACAGGTGTGGTTCATCCTATTAACATATTCAATATTGAATCACCTTTAACCTGGAAATGGAAACTGTTGTCACTTATATGATCATGTTTTCAGGACTTGTTGGATGACGCTGAGATGTGTAGGAATAAAATGCAGGCTGCATCTACACTTATTGATGGACTCAGTGGAGAAAAAATTCGCTGGATAGAACAAAGCAAAGAATTTAAATCACAGATCAGCAGGTAGGTAACAAATGAAAATGGAATGTAACATTTAAATGTATATATTTCCAAAGTATGCATCAATTTTAGGGGTCATTCTTTTTTCTGATTGGGACTGGCTTTTGTGAGAGATAATTTAATCAATTTATGTTGAGTATGAAAGTATTGAAATGAGGTCATCTCCTTCTGCAGACTGGTGGGTGATGTGCTGCAGCTCACTGGCTTCTTATCTTACTGTGGGCCGTTCAACCAGAGTTTCCGGGAAATGCTGTTGAAAAAGATCTGGGAGGGTGAGCTCAGGAAACATAAAATCCCTTTTACAGAAAAGCTCAGCCTCATTTCTGCCTTGGTGGATCCTCCTACTGTAAGACCAAAATCTAATTTTAATTTATCTAATCTCATTTTAATCTCACTATTAGCTCCACATGAAGTCATTCATGTGATGAAACATATTCACACTTCTGTTTATGTTTAAGATAAGTGAGTGGAACCTTCAAGGACTCCCAGCAGATGACTTATCTGTGCAGAATGGAATCATCGTCACAAAAGCAACACGATATCCCCTCCTCATCGATCCCCAGACTCAGGGAAAGGCTTGGATTAAAGAAAAAGAAAAGGCTAATTCATTCCAAGTACATAGAGAAAAGCAATGGAGTTGTGCCATTTTCACACAAATAAGATGTTTGGGGTCCCATTTGGTAAGGAATAATCTGTTATCTATCTTTCAGGTGACATCATTGAATCACAAGTTCTTTCGCTCTCATTTGGAAGACTGTCTTTCCTTGGGTCGTCCACTACTTATTGAAGATGTCTATGAGGATCTGGACCCTGCCCTTGACAATGTCCTTGAGAAAAACTTTATCAAATCTGGGACCAGCTTGAAGGTAATCTGCCATAGTGCCCACTTAAACTCAACAAGACTACTGTAAAATATATCCTCTCTGAAATACTTTGATTTGTTTTTTGTAGGTCAAAGTGGGAGACAAAGAAGTAATTGTGATGAATGGCTTCCAGCTCTATATAACCACCAAACTGCCTAATCCCGCATACACCCCAGAAGTTAGTGCCAAGACATCCATCATTGATTTCACTGTAAACATGAAGGGCCTTGAGAACCAGCTACTTGGTCGTGTGGTCCTTGAAGAGAAACATGCAAGTGTCTCTTTTTTCCATGGTGTACTAAACAAATGTTCTTAACTTGGATGTATTATTAGTGATAAATGATAGAACATTTAATGGCTGCAACAGCTGTAACAACAGTGTGTTAGGGGCATCGTGCTTCCCAACAGAGTCTTTTGTGTCACGCTAGCTGAATACATTATTACGTTTTAACTAAAGTTTTGTTTTGCTAAGTTATGAGCTTTTTTAATTCTTGTAACAGGAACTGGAGGCAAAAAGATTAAAGCTAATTGAGGATGTAACTACCAATAAGAGAAAGATGCAGGAATTGGAGGACAACTTGCTGTGCAAACTCAGCAGCACAAAAGGTACAAACGTTTCTGTTGTAGGTTAATGCCGATTTTGTCAAGGACATATTTGTAATGTTTTTAGTTATTTCTAAAAGTGAAAAAGTGTTTCTGTGTGTCTTATTAAAGGTTCCTTGGTGGATGATGACTCTATGATCGGCATTTTGAGTATAACTAAGAAAACCGCTGCTGAAGTTAGTGCAAAGCTCAGTGTTGCAGCAGAAGCAGAGGAAAAGATTAAAACAGCTCAAGCAGAATATCGTCCGGTTGCCTCCCGAGGCAGCATCCTTTACTTCCTCATCACAGAGATGAGCATGGTCAATGCCATGTACCAGACATCCTTGGGTCAGTTCCTCAAAATCTTTGACCTGTCACTGGCAAGGTATGTTTTCATCAAAACTGGTTCTAGAAGTATGTCTGAACAATCTTGGGGTTATTTTGAGGATGAAGCATTGGACTGTCACAGCTTACCTTATGTCCCACACTGGAGTATGTTAAATATTAACTCTTGACTTAAATTAAACCAACCTTGGCTTGATTAGTCTAATAACCAACAACATTGTGACATATTATTGTTCACCTTTACTTAGTCACTTGCACACTATTTGTCTTTATCGCTCCTCTGTTTACAATTCTTACTGCATTAATATGCTTTTGCAGGTCCGAGAAATCCTCTAAAACTCAGAAGCGAATTGCGAACATCATTGAACATGTGACTTTTGAGGTGTTCAGATACACAGTGAGAAGCCTATATGAAAACCACAAGTTCATCTTCACATTCTTGCTCGCTCTCAAGATTGATTTACAAAATAACAAAATCGAGCATAACCAATTTCAGATTCTTATTAAAGGTAAGATAATCTCTGCCTTTTAAATAAATACTTTTTTTTATGGCATTTTATGAGGTAACAATTTCTTTGAATATACAAACAGGTGGTGCAGCTCTTGATCTGAAGACATGCCCTCCGAAGCCATTCAGTTGGATTCTGGATATGGTCTGGCTAAATTTGGTGGAACTCAGCAAATTGCCAGAGTTTACTAAAATCATAAACCAGGTGATCTTAAATTCCATGGATTATAAATCTGAATCATCCGTTGAAGTTTCCTTAGTTTTTGCTATTAATATATTGTGAAGGTGTCTCAAAATGGGAAACCCTGGAAAGCATGGGTTGATCTTGATACCCCAGAGGAAGGTGTCATACCAGATGGATACAACGCCCTTAATGTCTTCCATAAACTTCTGCTAATAAGGTTGGATCCTACTACCACAAATGTGCTTACGGTATGTGTTCACATATACAGTATGATGTAGAATACAAAATTCTAACAAGCTGTTTCTTTCAAAGGTCTTGGTGCCCTGACCGTACCTTGTCTCAGGCCAGAAAGTATGTTGGAGAGGCCATGGGCTTGAGGTTTGCTGAGCCAGTCATTTTGAACCTTCACGACACATGGGGGGAGAGCGACCCTCGCACCCCTCTAATTTGCTTCCTCTCTATGGGTTCAGATCCTACTGACCAAATTGAAGCACTTGCTAAGAAACTTGAACTTGGTGAGCTTTACTGTCCTTTTTAACAGAGAATTTTTATAAACTTCTCATCTTGACCTTGAGGAATCCTACATGTGCTGCATGCTGTGATCCCATCACATTGTCATGTCTTTTAGAATGCAGAGCTATATCCATGGGGCAAGGTCAGGAGGTGCATGCAAGGAAGCTTGTACAGACATCAATGACACACGTGTGTATTCAAAATTAATTAAGTTGTACGTTGTATAAATGGGCACTTTTTAAAGTGATAGCTGACAATGTTTCCTTGTCTGTTTTCTGTATGTGTAGGGAGGCTGGGTCCTTCTGCAAAATTGCCATCTGGGCCTGGAGTTTATGGATGAGTTGTTAGACACTATCACAACTGCAGAAACCATGCATGATACTTTCAGGGTGTGGATCACCACAGAACCACACAATCTATTCTCCATCACACTCCTACAGGTGAGGCTTCATAAAGCTTCTATGTAAAGTGTTGAATAAATCAAATTCTTCATGAATCACTTTACTTCTTGACCTAAACTTTACAAATGCTGTTGTGAAATTAGATACAAGTACAAGCTTAGAGCTGAAGTAGCATTGTTTCTTACTTCTTCACCTTCAGTCTTCTATCAAGTTTACCAACGATCCACCTCAGGGAGTGCGTGCTGGTTTGAAACGAACATTTGCAGGAATTTCACAGAGCCAGCTGGAAATCACTAACCTTCCCCAGTGGAAGCCCATGCTGTACAGTGTGGCCTTTCTCCACACTGCTGTGCAGGTACTGTCCTTTCCAGGGTCACTGAAATTCAGCTGATAGCCAATTTGATTGACTCATTCTTTTAAATGTAAAACATGCCAGTGAGTTCACAGCAGTAAATCTTTGATTGGTGTGTTTTTCTAATAACATTGAGTTTATTTTATGTGTATTCATGCGTTTCTTTTTTTTTTTTTTTTTTTTTTTTTTTTACGACGCAAATTTGGACCACTGGGTTGGAACAT
>OMLP01036968.1:2477-17749 GCA_900302685.1 Spondyliosoma cantharus | reverse complement strand
TTTGAGTTTTTTTTTTTGTTTTTTTTTTTTTTTTTTTTTTTTTTTTTTTTTTTTTTTTAGGAACGACGCAAATTTGGACCACTGGGTTGGAACATACCATATGAGTTCAACTCTGCTGATTTCACTGCAAGTGTTGAGTTTGTTGAGAAACACTTAGATGATTGCGGCCCCAAGGAGGTAAGGATTCTGCAAAAGCGATTTAACTATAAATATTTTCTCATTGTTTCCCCTCACTTATGTTTTTTCCTGCCTCAGGATGTGTCATGGGTAACTGTGCGATACATGCTAGCCGAAGTACAATATGGAGGAAGGGTTACAGATGACTATGACAAACGCCTACTCTCCTGTTTTGCACGCGTAATAATTCCATTTTTGTGTTTAACCATATGTTACATCTTCTTGATGAGTATATTTTTGTTATTTGTTCCAGTAAATGTAAATAGGTGTTTCTCTTTGCAGGTGTGGTTCAGTAAAAAGATGTTTGACCCTTCGTTTTGCTTCTACACGGGCTACAAAATTCCAGTGTGCAAGACAGTAAAGGAGTACATGAAAAACATTCAGAGCTTGCCCACTGTGGATTCACCCCAAGCATTGGGGCTGCATCCTAATGCTGATATCACGTAAGAACACATTAACCTAAACTATTAATGATATAGATACTGTGCTTAAAAATTGCAATATTAAGATGTGTAATTATAACGTGTAACTGATTATAGCATTCATGCTTTGGTTCAATGTTGAATAGGTATCAGACAAACACATCGGCTGAGGTGCTTGACACAATCACAAATATCCAGCCCAAGGAAAGTGGGGGGGGATCAGGAGAAACCCGGGAGTCAATTGTTTACAATATGGCGAAAGATATGTTGGACAAACTGCCCCCCTATTATGTGCCACATGAGGTCAGTTTGTTGGATCATCGTTGTTCAGTCAACAATTCTTGCACCAACTGAAATCTGAACTCTGCACCTTTTATGAGTTAAGGTCAAAGCCAGGCTGTTGAAGATGGGAGCTCTGAACCCAATGAACATCTTCTTACGTCAGGAGGTGGATCGAATGCAAAGGATCATCAGTGTGGTGCGGACAAGTCTGACTGACCTGAAGTTGGCCATTGATGGTACTATCATAATGAGCGAGGTGAGATTACTGATTAAACGCATTTACTCACTCTTAAACACCAGCGCTGTTTTGTTTGTATCATTTTTAATATTAACTGCAAAAAACTATTTAATCCCTGAAGAATATGAGGATTAAACTAGCTGTGAAACTACTGCTCTGTCCTGGACTCCTAGAACCTCCGTGATGCCCTGGACAATATTTTTGATGCCCGTGTACCACACCTGTGGAGGAAAATCTCTTGGGAGTCATCCACACTGGGCTTTTGGTTCACGGAGCTTCTGGAGAGAAACAAACAGTTCCATGGCTGGGTGTTTCAAGGAAGACCCAAAACTTTTTGGATGACAGGCTTCTTCAACCCACAGGGTGAGTAACTTTTCCTTTTTCAGAGTAAGGTATTATAAAATGTACTTTAAGGGGCTTTTAGCTGGATATGATATATGAATTTAAAGAAAAATAAATGAATCCCAACAGATTAATTTCAATTGATTGAAACATTTTGAGTTTGTCAGTGGTAAGATGCCTTGAAATGGACATCTCCAGTCATCATCAGTTGTGGCTGTTTGATATCAGACTCATGCTGTCATTCCTGGGGGATGTTTCCAGGGTTTCTAACAGCTATGAGACAAGAAGTAACAAGGGCAAACAAAGGCTGGGCTCTGGACACAGTCACCCTGCACAACAAAGTACTGAAGCAGACAAAGGAGGAGATCACTGCCTCGCCTACTGTAAGTAAAAAAAATGCAGATAAATATATCAATCTCGAATTCAACCTCCACTTGCATTCATGATGAACTGTGTCAATGCACATTGCACCAAGCATGACTGCCTTCTTGTTTTGATTTTAAGAAAAGTGAAAAATTGAAGTTTATTCTATCACTGACTATCTTTCTCAACAGGAGGGAGTTTATGTTTATGGTCTTTACCTGGAAGGCGCTGGCTGGGACATGAAGAACACCCATCTCATCGAGTCCTCACCCAAAGTGCTTTTCACACCCTTGCCTGTCATACACATGTTTGCCCTTAACTTCACTGCCCCGGTGGATTCTAAGCTATATGTCTGCCCCATCTACAAGAAACCAAGGCGCACAGACCTGAATTACATCACAGCAGTGGTGTTACCTACCATCCAGTCACCAGACCACTGGATCTTGCGTGGGGTTGCTCTGCTCTGCGACATCAAATGATAGATAGTTGCATGCGTATGTTTATTTGTAAAACCACTGAAGGAAAAATAAATGATTTTAAATGTCTGATCACTACCACACTGCTGAAATGCTTCAATCAGAAAGGTCTGAAAGCTGTAGGTATATCTAGTCATGCCATTAGCATCCACAGTTGTTTAATTTTATCTGATTATTTCATTGTCTGACATTATTGTCTGCAAAATATATTCTGGAGGATGTACCCATCATGTAAGCATCACTACAGGTAAATGATACTAGTGTTTGAGAATATCACATATTCTTGCAACCCTATCTTAACATGTGGACATCCTCCTTTATAAATCACATCGGGAAGAATCAAGTTATGAACCTCAGTGCAATGTAGATGATAGAATATTCACCACTATCCATTTATTTCCAAAGTCCGCAACTTCATGGCTTCCACCTCCTCACCATCGTAATTCAAAAACGGTCCTCAAAGTACTTTAAACCCTAATATGTAAAAACGTTCAGCAGTCTCAAACTAAGTATGACAGCAACACAAACAAGAATGAAAGAGGGAAATTGGCAGAGATTCATGCTCACACTCCAGACAGACCAGCTGGATCCTGGACCACTGTACAAGTTAAGATAACACAATAATCAGACAAACTGTCAATACATAACCCCAAAGGAACCTGTAAATACCCTGAGACTGTTCTGTATTTACAGGACCTGATGCAGCTGGATAGCTTCAAACAATGTAGACAGATCTCCAGACAAATTGACGCTTGCCATGTCATCCTGTCAGGAACCCTATGTTTAATGTAAGAAAGTAATCTCCTATTTGAGCATGTTGCTGTTTGTGAAAGGAATGAGATGCTGACATTTTTTTGTATTATGTTTACAGAACAAAAGTAGAAATAAAGCCTCAAAGCCCCAACGCTGCACAAGACAAAGACAACCAGCAGACACCTTTAAACAGCACTGAAATGCAGGTAACTCCTCCAAGAGTACTTGTTCAGTGGCATTAATTACAGTACAGATATTATAAGCTCTTATTAGTCACTCCCTGTAAAAAATGTGCTTCAGGCCAGTGGAAGAACATGAGAAAGGTGTTCTGTTGTGCACAGACCAATGAACCACTTTTCTTGTTGTGGCTGAGGATTGAAACAAGCAGTGTATTCAGCCTATTAGGGCAACAATGTAGTACAGACATGTTTGAAATATACTAATTTAAGATGACCACAGTTGAGGCTCTCCTTTGAGAAGAAAAGCGCCGTACCTATTGTGATGTGTAAAAGACTTTATGTATGAATATGTTATAGTCAAGAGGAGACAGACAAAAATATGCCCAATAATCACATAAACAAAACCTTTACCAAAAGGTTTGCTCATAATCTCACCTCTTGTATAAAATACTTTTTGTATTTAAAGAAAGACATATAACAGCAATGAGAGATTACTTAAAATCTACAGCAGTTTCATTTGAGCTATATACTTTTCTAAAGTTAGTCCTCAGAATAGCTTCACGGAAAAAGCATGTTTACTAGTTACATTTTTAGGTAGATAAAAGAAGATTTTACATTACAAATTAAAGTAATATATATTTTTGCCATAGAACAGGGCTTAAAGTATTCTGGCACCGTGCTGGATTTCTGCCGTACAGTGTTTGGCTGCGGGGGAAAAAAATTGTCCTATATTAAAATAAAATCGTCTTGATATCACTTTTGAGTTCATGAGTTTGTCTGCCAATGATATGATAGGGACACAACTCTCCCTCTCTCAAACTAACATTATTAGCTAATCAGAAGTAGAATGGGGCGGGTCTTGGAAAAATGTGCTTCAACCGAGTCCTATGCTGCATAGATGCCAGTGCAGAGACGTCACACAGGAGAGTAGGATGGAGAGTAAGTTCATGAAGCCTGGGATAGATGCCCTCCTAATTGCAAGAGTACCCATCTGCAGTCAAGATGGCCAACAAGGGCGCCACCATATATCCAATCGATACCGGAAGTCTCAAGCGGGAGTTAGTCAATTGCAGAGCTAAAACCAAAATAAAAGCTTAAAAAACACGTAAATTTACATCATAGACTGTATGGTTTACACATAACATAATTCTACGCATTTTGTGCAGTTACATGTATATCGTAACGATTAAATTGACTAGTTAAGTGTCTCGCCACAACTTTACTCAGAAGTTAGTTAGAAGCCTATAATAATCACTAAGTTATAATGTTAACGTTTCATGGATTTAGCTTCAATATCAACGTCATGAATACAAATGTGAATATTATGTTTGTGTGGTGGTGGTGGTGGTGGTCGGGGGCTTCACTCACACACACACAATAGGACTGAAGAATAACTAAGATTAAATAAACTAAATTCTCAAATTAAATAGAGTGTGGGGGGGCTGCTCACACATATCATTCCCGCTAGAACTGAAAAATCACAAGACCAGCACTGTAAATCATTGGTGGTAATACAGTGTAAGGACTGCATTGCCCAGATATTATACAAGATCTTGTTTGCAGGAAGCTGGCATGGTCTCTCCCTGTCTTTCCTTTATATGGCCCAGCCTGCCTACCAGAGGATGCCTTCATTAAACAAAGTACAGATTACCCACACATTGTCTGCTCAAAATCATAGTAGAGAAGCTTAGCTAAAAGACATCAGTCCTGCTGGTCATTTCCTCACCTACCAGGGATCTTCAGGGATGAGAGGGGCATCATGAGAAACACAGTGGCCCCAGACAAGTGTGACTGCAACAGAATGGGGAGTTCCTGGGTCTGGAGATGCAGATAAACAGCCTTCACGACACATGACACTCTAATTCTTCAATGCATCGCATTTGTTATACAGTATATATTATAGCACAAATTACATATTAGAGACCATACCACACTCGTTGGATGATAATTAAAAGACTATTTCTCTTACGTTTCTCTCCCTCTCTGTTCATAATCCACTAATCGGTATGGACGCCGAATAAGCAATACATTACACGAAGAAGAAACTTACGCTTGGGACTTCCGGCATGGATTGGATATATGGCGGCTCCCTTGTCGGCCATCTTGACTGCAGATGGGTGCAGTCAAGGATAAAGGTTTAAAAAATAAATGCCGCTGGGCGTGGACAGAAGAAATATGGAAAGACGGTAAGCCTTTTGGTAGCTGGTGCAAGAAGCAGGTGCTTGCTTCTGCACTTTGTGCTTGAGAAAGCTAACATATGCAACTAGCAGTAAAAAAGTGCTACCACGTCACAAATCAGACCTCGCTCATAGAGCAGCTGTTCGCGCTCTCCAACACACAACACGATTACCGGTAGCAACAACCACAGCTGACATACCGGCTTCAATGACTGACCGTGTGTGTGAGACTTGAAAATACGTGTGTGCACGTTCATCGCAGAACACAATTTGTCTTTCAAGCTCTCCCAATCTCTGGTAAATTTATGCAAAAAAGCTGTCAATGGAGTAAAAACTCAACACCTGGCAAGCAGGAAAATGAATATAGCCAATGCCTCAGCACTTATGCTGGAATTGTCCCAACACACACACATACACACACACAAAGTTCAGGCTCAGGATTTTTTTATTGCTTTAACCCCTGATAGAAGATAAAAAGTCTAACCATGCAGTCTGTAATTTTGAAAACCCTCTTTACTATACGCTGGGTAAGTGGAAGATAGTTGATTGCCAGTTGACTGTCTTTATTGGAGACAAAACTTATTTTGCCAGCCTGGTTTGCCTTAAAATTAGCTCTCACTAATATGATTTCTAAAGGTTTGTGTTAGGGTCAGTTAGACATTTATTTGTTAAGTCCCCCTCCAGTCAGTATTTCTTCCTGTCAATGGTCAATATTCTTTCTCAAACAGAGAATTGGGGTGTGATTAATAGTCAGATGTAATTACCATTGCGTTCAGACTGCCGTTGTAGCAAGATCAACATCGCTAGCATGGATTAGAAATCGGATATTGATAGCTGTGCCTAAAACAGAAATTATTATTGTGTATTGTAGAGCTGCAGAGTTTATTCATGGTCAAAATCTAACCTGAACTCTTAATTTACTGCCACTAGACAACTTCTTTACTAAATTTTCCCCTCTACTCCAGTAGCTGACACTGGTCTGCTCGGAACACAGCCACTGTAGCTATTTCTCCTTCTCTTGCTCAACGACCCACACACTACTCACTCCCTGTTTCTTAAAGGAGCCATGCTGCTTTTATAACCCCTCTTGGAAGACGACAAATGACTAGATTCTACTTTAGTCATATGTAATAATTCCATATTAGCAACATCTTAAAATGTGTGACTTTGCGCACAAAATTAAGTTATTTGTCCAAAAATATTTGGTGAGCAGTGTGGTTCATCAACACTGCTAGGAAAGGACTCAGAAAAATGTAAAACATTCTAAAAATACCAAAATACTCTGGCCTTTAAGGTTATTGGGTGTGAATGTTCGTCAGTGCGCTGAATGCAAAATTAAGCCATTAACATGTGTTCCAGTGCATGCTATTCACATGTGTGCAAGGCAAGGGAGGGAGTGCTGTTTGACTGGCATGTCCTTTTTCTCAAAGTGAATGGTGGGGCGAAGACGAGCAACTGGCGCCAGGCATCAAATCCCCCCCACCCCCTGAGTGATCCCCAATTATGTCAAGAGGGAAAAATGGTGTCCCTTTGAAAAGTGTTCTTAATCAAACCCAATTAATTCCGCTCCTTTCCCTTATTATTTCCACCGTGGACCACGTCCCGCTAGTCAGCCTGTTAACTAGAGCCTTGGCCCCTGCGAAGGTCACGCTTGGCCAAGCAAAATAACATAATAATGTGTGTAATTAATTACTAGTTCTGAGTGCGTCTCTTGCAAATTCTGGATGTTGCTACGTTAAGTCTTTCTGACAGAGGTGTGGTGAGAGAGTTATCACTAAATACAGCATAGCCTTTTCATCTACATCCTCTCCACTGATTTATTATGCGAAACTGCTGAGGCATATAAATGGTATGAATACTGAGCAGGCTTAAAACCTAGTATTAATACTTACAGGTCTAAAAGAATTAGTCAGTTAGTTTCTCTATCAAGTGGCTTAACTTCCTTTGGGGTTTGAGCAGTATAGTTCATTAAACAAGGTAAAGGCTGTATTTTATATGGTATATTCTAAAAGATCACAGGATCAGACATTTCATATCAGCTTATTACTTGCCTAGGCAAGCAGTTGGCGTTAATAGTTTAGTCATACTTCTTCAGCACTGACACTATTAAAATCTATCCCACAAATGACTTAATAATTGAGCCTGCATTATAACATTACAATATTCAAAGCTGTATCTCTTATTTTCTTCCCTGCCCTGGTGGAATATTATCCATTCAATTATAGTGAACATTCCTGAACATGGAAGAGTTTTTTTTTCATTATCAACTTTTCTCCTTGGATAATCTTTGCAAACCATTGTTCCTGTGTAATAATAATAATAATAGCAATCCATTATTGCACCTTTCAAAACAAAGTTGCAAGTAATAGAATCAAATGAAATGACACTAGATAAAAACAATGATATAGTGAACAAATAATCAGAGGATTTGATATGAAATAATAAAACAATAAAGGAATTGATCATGTAAAAGCACATTTTAACCCTTGTGTTTTTAAAAGAGATTTAAAATAGATGATACGGTGAAGCTTGAAACCTTGTAAAACCACTTTTTCCCTCACATTTTCTTTCCCCAATCCTTAAATCATCTGACAAAATCATTTGCTCAATGTCAGTGGAAAAAATTATTTGACTGTGTCACAGGAGATGGTGAACATTGAGTTGAGATTGTCTACCTGCTTATACAATTGCAAAATATTCAGATGCAAAACAAGACCTCTATACCAACCTCCATCTAAAAATAAATTGGAGCAGCTAAGCCACACAGGCTACTGGAGGGCAATTAGAACTTGAGCCCTTGTGGCCTCTGCAGCCTAGCAGGCGGGGCCTCCTGACACCCCTGGTTGGGCCTGATGGAGTGGAGCTTCATCTGTCTAACGGCCTGGCAAAGGTCCACAGGCCTGGACGAACACAACAGGCCTCCATCAGGCCAGTTTGTCTGTCACAGCTTACATGGCCTATTGTACACTGGCGCTCATTAATGGCACAAAGTCATCTTGGTGGCTCACTAATGCATGTGTAGAAAGAAAAACAGGATCCACAATCAGAGTGCCTCTACAGTGGTGCTACTGTAACTTTATTGTGTGTTTTGCGCATGGAAAAAAGTCACATTCTAAAAACTTGAAAGAACTAGAAATTCATACATGTTGATATTGATAAAAACAATTATTTCAAATTAATAAACATCCTCACAAATTTGAAAATGTGTCTTCTAGTCATAAGAATGTTCTTTTTTATTTCTTTGGCTTTTTAGTCCACTTGTCAACAGGGATTATAACAAAATAAACAACAAACTAATGTGCTAACTCTTTCCTACACGTCATTATGATATTGACAGGAGACTTACATTGCCAGATAATTTCCCCTCAAAGCATGGCAGCACACACAGCAAATAAACACATACAGTATAAAACACACAAGCAACATCACCATGACCTTCAGTCCCTGACAAACATCAGTGCAACGTCATTTCCTTCTTGTTGTGGTCCAACAGTTACATCAAACTGTGCTACTTCCAAGAGGTAAGAGAGGCTGCCAGCACCCATTAACTTTCTCACTCTAAATCCACCTGACTTAAGTGAATATTTTGTAAACAATGCCATGAGATGCATCCTTTACCAATAAGGATGAGGACTATGATAGTGCATAACAAAAAACATTATTGTTTTGTGCCGTATCTGTTCATTTGAAACAAGATAAATGGTCAAGTTTGAGGGGAGGAGCGAAGTTAATCGGGTCTTGAAACAGGTTTTTCAGGGGCATCTGAGGGCATGCTGTCTATGGCTGAGAATCCGGGGTTAATCGCTTTAAAAGCAGTAATTAGGTGTTAAGAGGTATGCTTGTCTGTTTAAATTAGCCTCTGGGCCAGACTATGCTCTGTGACTTCCGACAACCTCCCCCATCATGGCACGGTGCTCCCCAAAAGGCCAGTTTGATTTAAATTTTGAGAAAGTACACATTTTGCCTTTTAAACCCAATTAAACTTGATTGCAGGGAACTGGTTTAAAATAATCACATGTAATGACTTTCAAAAGCAACTGAACATGTACTATAAAATGCTGGTCAGAGTTTACTTGTGCAATAAAAAATTATAGAAAACAGAAAGGTAAAACTGAAACCAAAGAGACATATAAGGAAAAACACTTTCCAGCAAATGCCCTCAAATCACAGCATTCATTAATCCTCATGAAGATAATTTCACTTCAAGGGGGTTAGAACAGGCATGCCCAGGTATATAAAGACAGAGTAAGGGTCAATATTATTTTTTTATAAAAAATATCTTATTTCCACAAAAAGCACATACATCAATTAAGACAAGCTTCTTAACATTGTCATTATGTAAGATGTCCAAATAGAAAAATGTTGCTCCTACTGACCGCATGGCTCTACCTATACTATATTGCAGTTTGTCAGTACTGTCTGAAATTTATCAGAAATATACTAAATTAGCCCAAGTTTTAAACATTTATATTGAAGATGTCTTATTTAAACAAAAGTCAGTTCCCAAACCACTTGAGCTATACAATGGTTCATTCAAACTTCATCACATTTTTAAAGTGAAATTTAATAAAGTTCACAAGAAGTTCATTTTCAGAGTTGCTGATGACTCTTTTGGTATCATGTACTCTCCTCACTGGTACATGAAACAAATAGTAGAAAAGCAGTTTGTAAACATTCACGGGAGCAGTTCAAAAATCTGTCCACAGTTCCTCATCAGATCACATGTGCTGCCAGGTTTTATCCATTGACTGAATGTGCTCTTTGGCCTTCATCCTGAGTGCTGCAATGCTTGAACTCCTGTCGTCCTCCATCGGGTATTTGTCGTTGAAGCTGGGCGGGCACTGGTAGGGAGGAGGACCCATTGGCTGCATACCTTGGACCATTCCAGGTGGTGTGTTGAGGAAACTGTGGCTTGGATAGGCAGGCTGCAGGCCCTGTGGTGAGCCCATGAATCCTGGGATGGTATGCATGGGCGTGGCACTGGAGATGGGCGAGGTAAGCCAGGGATCTAGGGGCATCGGGTTGGCCACTGGCCCCACGCTTGGAGGAATTGGGGGACGATTGAAGGACAGCATGGGAGAATCATGAAGCTTCATAGTGCTAGTGTCCATCTTCTCTTGACGTCTCCACTTGGCCCTCCGATTCTGGAACCACACCTGGACAAAGAGAAATGAAGATGAGATGAGATGGTGCCCGTGGGGCACTGAGAGACAATAGCACTGATACTACCACTAGGTGGTGCAGAGGTCAGAATCTTTCAAATGTATTTTGCCAATAAACTTTCTAAAATACATTTTCAGCATCTCTGAAATAAATAGATATTTGGTCCTTATGTCGTCCAAAGCTTATATTTGATTTATGGTTTGAAACAGTGGTTTTATGAGAGGTGTTTTAGGTCAAAGTAGTTTTTTTTGCTGCTGGGTGCAAAAGGAAGGATGAGAAAAATGATGAAGGATGAAAAATTGTGGATTTTGAAATACAAATTACTTAGCATTTCCAGCCCCAATTAGGGAAACATGTCAAGCCAGAAATTGAAGCTGTTGTTCCCTGTAGTATGTTCTCCGTAGTGTAGTCCTTACCTGAACTCGGACCTCAGGCAAGTTAACCTTCATTGCCAACTCCTCACGACTGTAGACATCAGGATAATGGGACTTCTCGAATGCTCGCTCTAGTTCATGAAGTTGATAAGTGGTGAAGGTTGTACGGTTTCTTCTGTGTTTCTTTTTAGTGTGCTCTTCCTCTTTAATGGGGTCCGGAGACCCCTCAGCATCGTCCAGATCCTTCTGTAGGTTGCTCATTTCTTCATCACACTTGTCACTGGAGAAAAGGTCAGATTCTAAAATGAAAGACAGAATACATAGTTAGTCGAATAACATGTGAGAACATTTCTGTCCATTAAGACCTACCAAAACTAATGTAACATTTTTTTTTGAATGGTGTGCAGCTGGCATCAAGCCAGTAAGCCACCCTTTAAGTTTGGCAACACCACCGTCGTGACATATCTTATTTGGCTGAGTAAAGGCAATGACGGATAGAGGAAGCTCAAGCTAAATGACCAATGAAGGATCTTAGAGAGGTCAGACTAGTATACATTTAAAACTGCAAAAACTAAATTGTGAGTCACAGAATCTCAAAGGTTTTCCAAAGACAACTTGGTCAGTCTGTATTCATACTGAATAATTTTTTTAATGAAAGTTTTGACACCTTAAGATACTAGGTAAAATATTTCTCAGAGCAGACAGATCAAAAAGTGAAATCCCAACTTTTCTCCTCATGATACAACAGCTTAATGACTGATGCCCTTTATACAATTGAGGGCTTGTAAACACCAGGGGTTTGGCAAGTCCAAATTATATCACATCTTTCACTGAATACTTCCTTTGCAATAATCCCACAGTAACAGATGCTACCACTTAAACCTTTGAGTCCCTGCCTCCACTAATAACAAGGGACTTTAGTTGGCTTCTGCACAAGCCAAGTAAACAGTCATAGTCCAGATTAAATGGATGTACATTAGGGCAAGTGAGCCATGTGTTTCATGCAAAAAGCCTGTTAATCATACCAAATCGCTGAGGCAAAATGGTCTACAGATCATTGGATCATTTGGAATAATGACGCCAAGCAGCAAAAGCTTTGTGTTCAAAGTAGTTCATGAAATCTTTAAAGCAAGTTATTTTTTTACACCATGAATAAGGAATGAGGCAGATGATTGCTTTTTATATACCAATAAAAGTTTTTACACATCAGCACAATCCCCTTTGAATTATGCTATCATTAAACATAATATGTGAAACTCTAGGTCAAACATGATATATCTTTGTCATGAGGAAAGTTTTATTTTTGGTCAGGAGTCACTCTTTCAGTATAGGAGTCACTTGGCTCTGGCATGTTATTATACGATGGAAGTCACAGACAATAAGCACCCTCATAAAGGTAGTGTGGTCTGCCATACCACTCTTAGGAGCAAGTGTTGACAGGTGGTTAAAAGTGTGGTGATGACATTTTTTCAAATTCAATTTCTAAATTGAATTGCAACTATATCAAAAAGGTCTTAAAACAGTGACAGAAGGTTTTCATTATGTGTCTCCATGTAGAATAGAGGCTGTGTTAAACTGGGATTTTTCACATGTTTTTATGACAGAAGTATCAAAACTTCCCAAAAATGCAAATCACTCATGTCCAGTACACATCACATACAACAATGTATATTCAGGGCCCATTCTAACATGGACGTAGCAAAAAGAGCACAGTGACTAATGACATTATTTCGTGGGTCCCCACTTCGATGCATCATTAAGTATGCATGAATGATACCATAGCCATGGCAGTAAAAGTGGGATGGTTTTTCATATTACACATGAGAAAAACAGACAGACAGTGTGTGTGTATGTGTTTGTGTGTAAACTAATGTACATTTAATATATCTCTATTTGACAGTGAAGTTGCAGCCATAATTAAAATGTTTTGATTATTTCACTTAGTTTAAGCTTCATTTAGATTCGGGGAGTAGTCTATATTTGATAATGTCAGATATCGTAAGTAGGGAAATATGAGGATTAAGCAATGTAGCACTCCTGAGCAAAGCTAACATTATCTTTAGCACTATATGCCATTTGCTTTGTATCCATCTCTTTTTGGCTGACCCTTGTGTCTCTGTTATTGTACTGCATATGTGAGAGTCCAGATGTATAAAATGGAATTTCTGAAAAATTACTGGGGTAAATGCGCTTAAATTTAGTCCTATGCCTCTCCTTCTCCACTCACCAAACTCACCATTATTGCTCGTTTTGGCAAATTCGGGACTTAAGTATAACTAATATTTAGATAACTTCACATCACTGTCATTTCAGAACTTCAGATAAATCATCATGAGATTGGTTGCTTAAAGGTGACGCAGAACTTCTTTGTGGAAGGGCAATGGTCCAACAACACAGAGGGAAAACTGTGTGTACTTCTAAACCAGACGTAGGGGACTCGGACAGACTTAGTACAGCCCTAATTCCACTTGTTGCACAGTTAAAGGGGAAATCTCCCCCGATCGACATTGATACTGAAAAAAATGTATTAGAGAGTTTTTGTTAGTGACAATAGTTTCTTTTCTGAAAGGACTCACCATGATAGGAAGCTTGTTGGGAGCTGTCACCCAGCTCTGGAAGATGCCCATATGGGTCTGATGAGACCTGCTTCTCATGATGCTGTGGGTTTTCCACGTTTGTTTTTTGGCTCTCCTCATCTCCTACTGAATGCAGTAAAGGATCCTGGTCTTTAGTGAATCCCAGTATGACATCGATACTGTGGACCCTACCTCCGGCACTTGACCCAGCACCTTTTGCCATGTCATAGTTGTCCAGGCAACTATCGTCCACTATTCCCATAGTATCCATTGACAAATGCATCCGAGCCTTTGAAAACAACTTATCTCTTCTTTGCAAAATTAAGCAAGATGCTACCAGATCAGACAAGGCAGAGCAGTTGTTGGACAGAGCTTTTTTTCTGCTTCACGTGCAATGGAGAAAATGTACTGTATGTGACGTGTGAAGGCTGTATCCTTCAAAGAATGCTTCAGTGAGGCTGAATGTATTGTAGACACAATAGCAGAGCAAACTCAAACTGTAAAGGAATGAGAGAAAAGACAAAAGACATAAACAATACAGTAAATCCTGCTCTTAAATTTAATATGTCATTTAATGGCTTATTAATCGCTCTAGACTGTTTTTACATATATGAGTTGTAGTAAAACTTAACATCTTAGTGAATATCTAGCAGGCAGGTTCCCTTGTCTTATTAAGATAAATAACTTTCAATAGTAAGAGTGAATATCGTCCATGCTCTGCCACAAGAAACTTCACCAAGTTATGCTATGTTACTATAATTTACATTATGGTAGATCGTCACAATCATAAACAGTCATGTGTTGCTGACTACCCACAAGCCATTTGTTTGGCAAAAGGTAAACAAAGAAAACATTTAAATCGTAAAGAATTGAAAAGTTCATAAATGAAAAAGATTTGCTCTTTTTGGATCAGTGAACCTGTTTAGTTTATTGAATTTGCAAGACTGGCTCTCATCAGTCTAAACTTGTTGATTTTAACTTTTTATGTAGGTATGCAATTATTTTGGTGTAATATCAACCTGCTGACATTTTAGTTCTTGAGAGGCACCAAAAAGCCAACATTTTGTTACATTTGAATACAAAAATAAGCATTATGGAAACCTATACATCAATAGATTCTGTAATTGACTGAATTCACAATAAGGAAGTAAATAATGTGATCTTACCATGTTCAGTTTCCTACAACAGGCTATGCTATGCACATGTTGTCTCTGCAGTCCATAAGTAGAAGAATGACACTAACAATATCTTCTGTAGGCACTTGTTACTCCCAGTTAAGTCCTTGAAATCCCCTGCACACAAGTGAGCAAAGGAGCTGTTGGAGTCCGGTGCAACAAGCACATGTAATGTCTTTCTCTCCTGACAAAACTGCCCTTAACCACACAAGACACCAAAGCTTGCAGGAGAATGGTAGTAAAACCAAAGGGTTTAAGAGGTTTATTAATTGGAATCCTTCCCCTTTAAGAATGACTGACAGTTGTTTTCTGGTCAAGTAATTGCTCCAAATGTGTCCTGCATTCAGACCACAGAGGGAGGCCATTGCTAATGAAGCCTCGACAAAACTTTCTTTCAAAAAATCTATTGTCTGAAAGATAATGGCTCGTACTGAGAGGCTTCGCTAATCCCTTCATTATAGACAATGTAAGGGAGAAAAGACACAGAGATGGACTTTTAACTTGAATAGCTGCACACTGTAAAGGCGTGTATTCCAAAAAATTGTTTCATTCATGTAGGCACTTAAATTCTTTAT
>OMLP01036963.1:0-21915 GCA_900302685.1 Spondyliosoma cantharus | reverse complement strand
TACATGACTCTGTAATGGGGGTTGAATTAGATTAGACTACAGGTTTACCCCACACACGTCCACTGTGTGTGTGTTAATAAGTCCACTGTGTGTGTGTTAATAAGTCCACTGTGTTTGTGTTAATAAGTCCACTGTGTGTGTATTAATAAGTCCACTGTGTTTGTGTTAATAAGTCCACTGTGTGTGTGTATTAATAAGTACACTGTGTGTGTATTAATAAGTCCACTGTGTGTGTGTTAATAAGTCCACTGTGTGTGTATTAATAAGTCCACTGTGTTTGTGTTAATAAGTCCACTGTGTGTGTGTATTAATAAGTCCACTGTGTGTGTATTAATAAGTCCACTGTGTGTGTGTATTAATAAGTCCACTGTGTGTGTGTTAATAAGTCCACTGTGTGTGTGTTAATAAGTCCACTGTGTGTGTATTAATAAGTCCACTGTGTGTGTGTATTAATAAATTCACTGTGTGTGTATTAATAAGTCCACTGTGTGTGTATTAATCAATCAGTGTCAATGGAAAACAAACATTACACAACTTCAAGGCTGAAGAAGTTTGTACCGAGTCAACCAATCAGGGCACAGCGTCATTCTCTGACGTTCTATCTCATCCAATGGCGTCACAGCTTGTTACGGCTACAGTGTTGCCATTAGCAACACATTGCTCAGTTCTGAGGCGCCACATCAGACGTCTGTGCTTCATATTGGCGTTAAAAGAGGAGTTGAGGTCAGTTTTCCGTCTCATACAGACTGTGACGTCGCTCCGCAGAGTCACAGATGGTTTCTGTTGGACGACGTCGACATCTGGCGGGTTATAAATCGTGTTAGCCAATTAGCCTGCTAGCTAGCGTTAGCACATCGAACTAATCTCCTTGCCTTAACCACAAAGTTAATCCCAGTCTCTCTGAACCATTATTGCCGTCTTGTAATTCGGGTGGAAATGTTGCCGTGTGGTTGAGGTGGACTGCAGTTTTATGATAATCTACCCGCAGGAGTCGCAGCATCCTTTTGTCCTCCTGAGATAAAACATCCAGAGGAGAGAGAAGATGGAGATTCACCTGAATCGAGTTGATTACATTCAGGTAAGTGCAGTCAGTATGTTGCTCTTCTAGAAGCCTTTTAAACTGACAGTAATTGTTGAACATTTAATTCTGGAGTTCTCCAGGTTGTTTTCTTACAGAAACCTGTTTCCATTTCTGTTACAAATCGAGTTTCTGTGCTGCTTTGTCTTCACAGGTTGGTGTGACATCTCAGAAGACCATGAGGCTGCTTCCAGCTCTGGGAAAGAAAGCAACCCAGAAGGTACTTTAATCTGTCAGAACGGTGCCTGTGACTAACCCGCCTTGATTTATATGAGTTTGAAGTAGGGCTGCATGAGATAATGAGGTAAAACAAGTCACATTACGATGATTTTAACAGGTATTACAGCTGCCATGTAATTCACAGTTACTGGGAATCATCCTGGTGCTGGGACATTTGTTGGGGTCTTAACCAAAGTGTCATGTGGAGAATAAGACTTGTAGGTCAGGCCATCGCTGCAGCACTGCAGTACCTCATTATAATCCTGTCCGGTCACACATTTTACATTGTGCACTGTCTCGTCTTTTGATGACCTCGTCTTATACCACAGCGTCATGGTTCTTGGTTGTTGTCTCTTTGTTTCAGGTTGCTATTGCTGATCATGATGGTGTACTGACCTGCTTTGGGATGAAGAAAGGAGAAGCAGTGGTGATTTCCCTTCCTTACCATACAGCCAGTTGTATCTTAATGTCTTGAATTTCACTTTCTAACAGCATGAAATGTGACTCTGTTTCAGCCGGTGTTTAAAACACTTCCAGGACAGAAAATAGCCAGAATGGACCTTGGTGGAGCTGCGGGAACTCCACAGGAGAAGATCTTTGTTTGTTCTGGTTCTCAGGTCCGAGGATTCACCAAGAAGGGCAAACAGTTCCTCACCTTTGAAGCCAACCTCACTGAGAGCATTAACGCCATGTAAGAACTTCTTCTCATCGTTTCCACTGACCCGTTCAGAACTGTGTGATTTTCACTGTATTGAACGGTACGTGTCTCTTTTCCAGGCATGTCTCAGGAGCTGATCTTTTTGTGTGTGCAAGTTACATCTACAACCACTACTGTGACTGCAAGGACCAAGACTACTTCCTCTCTGGAGACAAAATCAATGATATCACATGTTTGTCCTCAGAAAACCTGACTCGCCCCGTACCGGTCCTGGCGTGTCAAGATCGGGTTCTCAGAGTGTTGCAGGTAGACAAAGATTATATTTACCATTCTGATGTCAATATACAGTGAGTTGTTCTCCTCAATATTTACATGGGATTTATTTATTATTGTATGTTAAATAATATCATGCGTAGGGATCTGAGCTTGCCTATGACATTGAAGTCCCGGGCCCTCCTTCTGTCTTGGAACTGTACAACAAAGATGGAGGCAAGTTAACATCTCTGTGTGCTGACCATTGAAACATAACAAGACTGCTTTACACCCGACATAACATCAGTGATTTGTCTGCAGGAGAGGAAATCCTCTATGGAACTACAGATGGCAAAATAGGATTGGTCCAGATCGGTGAGGATTCAGCTGCGACCAAATGGGAGATCGACAATGACAAAAAGAAAGGAGGTTTGTTGTTTACATGAGAATATCAAGGCTTTGCATGAGTTAGCCAGCTAAATAAAAATGTTAGATTCATGCATCTATTCTTCAGACCGTGTGAATATTAACCTCTTTGGTCAAGTTACGACAGTGTTTGGTATTGTGGTTGTTAACAAAAACTGTTTTGTGAGCTGTCTTTACTCTTTTCTGTCTCCCATCAGGAATTCTTTGCATTGACACTTATGACATTGTTGGAGACGGAGTGAATGACATCCTGGTGGGCCGGGATGATGGGACAGTGGAGGTCTATGGTTTCGACAGCTCCAGTGAGCCCACGTTCCGCTTTGAGCATGTAAGTTTGTTATAACAAATAGTTTCCCCTGGTAACCCTAACCCTAGGATTAACATGTATTTGTTATATTTCTCCCTGTGCATTGATATTTATGCTTGCTGTCCTTTTCTGAGGTGGCAGAGTCATTGTCATTTTTTGTATTACATTATTGATGGCTGAAGTTTGCTGTCTTCTCTGACCTCAGGTGTTGTCAGAGAGTGTGACTTCCATCCAGGGTGGCTGCGTGGGGAAGGAGTCCTATGATGAGGTCCTGACTGCCACTTACACAGGTTAGACTTAAAAATATCTAAGCTGTGTGCTGAGTGAGATACAGCATTGTCATGCGCTGTCTGACATGTTGTATGGAGGGTTATTTTAAACCCAACCATTAATATTAAAAAGTGAAGTAGGGGAGAGACATCCGACGTACACAAACCTTGCATTACCGTTGTGACCTCTTGCAGGATGGGTGACTGGTTTGACCACCGAGCCCCAGAAGGCTGAGGCCGGCCCTGGAGATGAGGTCCGGATGAGTAAAGAGACTCAGTCCAAAGTAGAAGCACTCAGGTATCCGCTTTATGTCCTTTTGCCTTTAATGTATTTGACCTACTATGTGATCTGTTCTGAAGTCCGTTATATTGTTCCCTTCCAGGGCAGAGCTGGAGCAGCTGCAGGTCAAAGTCCTGCAGGGCCGGGAGCAGTACCAGCAGACCTCCCAGTCGAGCACAGCTGTCTCTGCTGTGCCTGTCTTCAGCATCAATGACAAGTTCACCCTCTGCCAGGACGATGCCAGCTACAGCCTCACTCTGGAGGTGCAGACTGCCATCGACAATCTGCTGCTCCAGGTCTGTTCGCTAATAAAGCTGGTGACAGTGTCTCATAATGTATAAATCATTCTGTTAATCCAACGATGCAGACATAAATATTCCAAATGTGTCCTAAACTAGAGCTTTCTCTGCAGAGTGACGTCCCCATAGACCTGCTGGATGTGGATAAGAATTCAGCTGTTGTGAGTTTCAGTGAATGTGATTCAGAGGTGAGCTGCGTAAACTATTTCTACTCAGGACAAACATGCTGAACAAAGAAAGCCATGAAGCTGCTGCAGAACAAAGAGGCCTGATGACTCTCTTATTGTGTTACCAGCAGCCTAATGGGAACTTCCTCCTGGCCACATACAGATGTCAGGCTAACACTACCAGACTTGAGCTCAAGGTAACACATCAGAACTCTTTCTTTTAGCTCCGCTTCTTTCAGGAAAAGCTATAATACCATATTGGGCGTTCCTTTGTGTAATTATGAAATGGAAACATTTCTTGTAGGATTATATAACAGTTGTAAATTATAAAATAGCCACCCATTTAATTTGCTCAAACTATTTGATGATGCACTGCAGAGTAATAATCAGTTTCATCCTCAATGATTGTGTCCCCAGGTGAGGTCCATCGAGGGACAGTACGGCACCCTGCAGGCGTACGTTACCCCCAGACTGCAACCCAAGACCTGCCAGGTCCGTCAGTACCAGATCAAACCTCTGTCCCTCCACCAGCGGACACACAGCATTGACCAAGACAGGTAAAGACTAAAAGGGAATTTGAACTGAATCTGAAAATGAGATTTTTCATAGGAGATCGGGATGATTTTAATAAATTAGATTGTGATTTGAATTCAGTAGTCACATTTATTTTGATGTGTGTTTATTAAAGCTCCAAGTCAAAGGTGTTAGTCAGGTGTAAAATCGATGGAATTTGAGCTGCAATGATTAATCGATGAGTTGTATAGTGTCGAATAGTTGTCAACTATTAAGTTAACCACCAACTACTTTGATAGTCTGGTTTCTTTCCTCCTATGACTGTAAACTGAATAGATTTGGGTTGTGGACAAAACGAGACATTATGCTGATGATCAGTTTGCTGCCATGCTGGATTTAAAGGCATAATGGGTATTATTACTAAAACAGGCCATTTAACATGAAGTTATACAAAAATAGTGTCTTCTTGTCAGATTTCATGAAAGAAAACCTTTCATGTCCCTTACTGGTTGTTAAGAACTATCATTGTTTTTGTTTTTTTTGTAATGGAGTGAATTATAAGTTAAGTGCAGTAGCATCATATGACAAAATATAATATATAATATATATAATAATATATTTAATGTCTGTCACACAGGCCCATGAACAGGCTCAGTCTGGTGGGACAGTTCAGTTTTGCTGAGGTCCACTCCTGGGTGGTCTTCTGTCTGCCAGAGGTGCCGGAGAAAACACCAGCAGGAGAGAGCATCACTTTCTATTTCCATAACACTTTTCTTGGGACGCATCTTGAAGCCACCTACTGGTAAATACGAGCACACAGCAGGAAGACTCCTCTTCACTGCATGGGTGTTTGTGTTTTAATCTACTTGGAATCAAACATGCGCTTTCTCTGAATTTGTAATTTTAGCAAAGGGGAGGGTCACTTCAGGTCAGACAACATCTCCACCATCTCCATACTGAGTGATGTTCTCTCTAAAGAAGCCACCAAGAGGAAAATCAATCTCAACATTTCATACGGTATGATTCATTATCAGTGTTTGGTTTTTACGCAGGATAAACTCTATAAATAAATAGATAAATCCTGTTAAACTAATGTTTTGTATTTGTTTTTGTTAATCTTCCAGATATCGATGATGACTCTGTGAGCCACACCCTGAAGATGATACATCCAAAGCTGGAGTACCAGCTGTTGTTGGCTAGAAAAGTTCAGCTTATCGATGCACTCAAAGTAAGTAGAATAAAATGAAAATAATAAAATCCACCTGAAGCGGTTTCTTCTTTGGTTAAAAGCTACTAGTCCTCTCTGGGGTGTTGACAGGCTTTTTTGGGTAATGATCATCGCTTACGCACCTTCACCCCACCTTCTCTGTGATTTCTCTGATTGTTAGGAGCTTCAGGTTCATGAGGGGAACGCTGACTTCCTCATCCCAGAGTATCGCAACATCTTGGATGAGTCCGCTAATCTCCTGGAGGAGTACAAGAAGCAACCGGCGCACCTGGAGAGGCTTTATGGTGCAGCATTATCATTGTATTTCACTGACACTCACGTCCAGAGACACTTTCCATGTATCTTTAGTTACTCATTAAGATTTATCACTTGTAAAAGCTGCAAGACAGGATCACTTTAACCCCTAAGTTTTACTATATGAGGCTGACATTATGAAGAGCTTCTTTATAAAGATTTATATTCATATTTTTCTTTTTCTTTCCTGTAGGAATGATCACGGACCTCTTCATCGACAAATTCAAGTTCAAAGGCCAGAATGTGAAAACCAAGGTGTCCTCTTTGCTGGAGATACTCGATAATTATGACTTGAATTCTCTGTTAAACTTTTTCAATGATGTTGATATGTAGGTCAACATGTAGATTTACATGTCGTGTCTCTGCACTTTGTTTGTATTGTAAATACAAAAGAATTTTATGATAGCTACTCACGGTGTCAATGATTTCGTCAATCTGTAATTTAGATACTGTTTGTCCTGACTATGGTGTACATTATTTAAATATTCATAATGTCTTTTTGATAGCATCTAAATTCATATTAATAAACCACTACAGGATGATGCCTCCTCTTTTTATCAGTAGCTAGGTTTCAGTCGAGCTGACCAGATATAAGCCAGTCAAAGCAAGTTTTTCTATCATAACTACCAAAGAACTGAGTTCCTCCTCTTGAAATAAAAATTGTAGCTTACTTGTAACCACTGTAGGATTCATCGTTGAACGGGCTGATGGAAAGGATAGTGAAGAAATAGTCCCAAGAATATGAAACTCTACAGGAAGAAACAGACGTGTATGATACCACAAGCTACAGGTGACCAACATGAAACAACTCTGCTGTCATTTGATTGGAAGTCAATACATCATATTACCATACTTTTCCATTTTCTATCCTCTTTATGCTTATTTTGAAATATTTAAAATATTTGAAATGCCTAAATGTTCAGTAAAGATGGTACACATTTGGTGTATAATGGTACACACACACACACTGGTATTAATACATTTACAAGGAAACCATGAGCTGCTTCCATCCTAACATAACAAGTACTCTTCTGTTTTAATCGTGTGCTGCTTGTGTCCCTTAACAAGAAGGCTGTAATCTCACCCGCCTGGTTATAACACAGTTTGATAACATGGCACCAAAAGGGAACTTTTGCTGCATAATATGTACTTTGAATATATTTTGCTGATAATACTATACCTCTAAGTATCCATTTGAACACAAGTGTTGCAGTGGTAAAATAAAGGATTTGAAACCTTCCTCTGCTGGAAAAAGATGAAAATGTTTCGTCATCATCATGTCAAATAACAAACAACCCAAAATGTTAGAGACAGATAGAAAACACCAATATACACACAATAATACGATAATAAAAACACAGCTGTGTGGTGACAGTCCAGCCAGCAGAACTTCTGCAGCCGGCTGTCAGAACAGTGTAAAGACAGAAGAACACGACTGACACATGCATGTGCATCCATATGCAATACAAGTCAAATAAAAGGTGTTGCATTCTTTTTGGGGACCAAAAATATTCAGAAAACAAAAATTATGTTATGTCACAGAATTAATAAGTGTAACACTACAATAACCCAGCATCCCTAACTATATCTGAGTAGTGTGGTTCAACTGTAAGCTGATTAACAAGGTGATTAAAAAGTAAAAACAGCAGTAGAATATTATTACTGCCGATGACACAGATTTAATGTGAACAGAAACATAATGTAACGTGTTATACGCTTAAATCAGTGCAGTGATCGTGTTTATTCGTGTACAGTGGACAAAAAAAAATATTTTAGATAAGAGAGAAAAAATAAAATATAGAAAGGACTATACAGTATGTGCATTATATACAGAAATGTGCATTGTATACATTTAAATGAAGTGTCAGAGCATAACCTTGTTAAAGGTTGGATGCATAAATAAATAGTGTTTGAAAATAAACAGACTGAGTGTATGAATATGAATATGAATATGTAAAAACAAATAAAATAGTATTATTGCACAATTGTTAGATAATGTAAAGTTCGTGCAGATTGAATAGCAGCAGCGTGTGTTTGTGTTGTGTGCATCTGGCTGACGTTGTTCCTCAGCTGTTAACCTACATAACGTTCATCCATACGTTCAAATCTGTCAAACCGGATTTGAATTTGCAATCAAGCGAACATTGTACTCCCCCGGCCACCGTACACTCACAGACGTCACTGCCTGAGCCGCCTGTGATTGGTCCGTTTCAATCCTCGCGGGCTACTTGAACTGAGAGAAAGCGACGTCTCTGCATGATTCTGGGTAAATGGACCGAGGTTAGCGCTCTCTTGTCTGCAGGTTGGTTAGAAACTCACGAATATGGCGACTTAAAAAACACGTTTAACGTTTTACAGATATTTTACCGCCGACTGCTAGTTTGTGTTTTCGTCTGCTTTGTTTTAACTCTGCGGCTCCGGGTGTCGTTACCATCTCGACAGCTTAGTTTTGATTGAACACATCTTTAACCTTCCTCAGCAAGGTAGCAGCTAATGCTAACCTCGAGCCAACAGCACGTAAGTGATCGTTTCGAAACAAAACTCGGCCTTGATTCTTTTCTTTCCTCGCACAAGAGCTCACGGCCGCTGTTGTAGCTCGATAAGCAAACGCAGGCGTGTTGGACTGTTGTGGTGTTTGAGGGGGAAACATGTCGGGAGCTAACAGAGGAACCGGGAGCGCGGCTAGTGATTATCACAACCAGGAGAATATGCTGTCAAGACTGAGAGGCTCGCTAAAACCCAGAACTGCTGCGAGTGAGAACCAAGAGAACCTTCCACCGAAACAAGCCGCCGGCAGCAGAACCGTCCTGGGACCTCTGCAGACCAACCAGCGGAACAAGAACCAGAACCAGAACCAGCGCGGCACGAAACAGGTTGGTGTGGACGCTCGCTAGCTCGAGCTGCTGCCTGCAGCCATTGTAGGTTTTGGAGGCAACTAACTTCGGTCATCGTGCTAGTTAATGTTGCTGCATGTCGGCTGTAGTGCCACTTTTAACATACTTTACACCTTTTTACAAACTTGCAGATGCATTGAAGAATAGCTGTAGCTGCGTCTGTTACCAGGCTGTCCGCCATTTTACTATCACCGAGTTATTGCCTCACTTTACTCTTAAAAGGTTTCAACGAACAGACTTCATGTGTTGGGATGTTCATTAAATGATTTTGGGTGATGCCTCAAACACAAGTGCTCTCCAGCTTCTTCCATATTAAGTAATCTCTTGTTGCATATTGACTCCTGCCTTTAATACAATATAAATGACCACTTTGTTCTGTTGCAGCTTGTTTTAATCGCTTGCACGTCTTGAGCCTGGTAGCATCAGCACTCTGAATATTGGCTTGTGTTTGCCATGCTGCAAAAAGCATTTCAAGAGACCAACATCTGACTTGACCTGGTTTTCTGCTCCTAGGAGTCATCACAGCAGTTGTCCTGCAAAAATGATGACTTCAGCAAAAGCTGCTACGAGAAGCCCTCCATCAAACAGCCGGCTTTCCAGATCCATGTGGATGAGCCCGATGGTGCCTGCACCAAGAAGCCACTACAGGTCGATGCTGTCAAAGCAAAGTCAATCGATGCAGAGTCTCCCCTCGCAATCAGCAATGCCGTGGCACGGCTCCGACAGCCCCTGGCCACCATTGATATTCCATCAGCGATGGATGTCAGCTTTGGTGAGTTGTAAATACTTTATGATCAGTTCTCCTTACCAGGCAGGGGACGATCAAATTTTAGTCTCTACTGATACTGTAGCTCCAGACTTTTTTTTTGGTTTTGTTCGTCTTGTCTAAAAGTTTTAGAGTTTCACTGAACTGTGTATAACTTTCCTTTTCTCAGACTCTCCCATGGATATGTCCTTGGTTGAGGGGGAGGAGAAACCAGTTAATGTAAATGAGGTCCCAGAATATGCTGAAGAAATCTACAAGTACTTGAGGGAGATGGAGGTGAGAAATTGATTCTTTACAGCCTCAAATATTCTTTCAGATGTCTGGCCTCCTTAGAAATATAGTTCAATATAAAGTTTTGAAAATTGCAAATATATATTCTGTCATAACACCTGGTGTTGCTCCTCAGGTAAAAACCAGGCCTAAGGCAGGCTACATGAAGAAGCAGCCTGACATCACCAACAGCATGAGGGCCATTCTGGTTGACTGGCTGGTCGAGGTCGGAGAAGAGTACAAGCTGCAGAACGAGACACTTTATCTGGCTGTAAACTACATCGACCGCTTCCTCTCCTCAATGTCGGTCCTGAGGGGGAAACTTCAGCTGGTTGGGACTGCCGCGATGCTGCTGGCTTCGTATGTGCACAATATTAAACTTTATGTCTTGTCAAATTACAAAGTGTGTTCAAGACTTTTTCCCCTGTGACGTGACTATTTGCATATTCAAATGCAGGAAATTTGAAGAGATCTACCCTCCTGAGGTGGCAGAGTTTGTTTACATCACAGACGACACCTACACCAAGAAGCAGGTGTTAAGAATGGAGCATCTGGTGCTTAAAGTGCTTTCTTTTGATCTGGCAGCACCGACCATCAACCAGTTTCTCACCCACTACTTCCTCCAGCATTCTGTTAACAAACAGGTGGAAAGCCTGGCAATGGTGAGCTTACTGCAGATGTTACAAGCATCTTTAGACATTTGGCTATCTGGACACAACAAAAGCTTTTCATAGCAAATTCAACAAATGATCCCTTGTCTTTGTCCAGGGTAATATGTAACCATCTTTGTATATATTCTCAGTACCTTGGGGAGCTCAGCCTGGTGGACTCTGATCCCTTCTTGAAGTACCTGCCATCACTGACTGCTGCTGCAGCCTATGTTGTGGCCAACAACACAGTGACTGGTGGCTCATTGGTAAGGAGAGAGAGAATGGTCTAAATGAAGTGACTATCTTTTTTTAAATTAAGCCTCCATGAAAGACTGTAATGCTGCTTTTACGCAACTGTAATGTGTTTTTTGTTGTAACTGCACCAGGACAAACTGTAGAAGGAACACATGTTACTCATCAGGTGTTAAAACTGTTTAAAAGCTTGATCGTAGCATTCGGAGGTAGACTCGGCCTCCTTATCTGGAGCTAATCATGGAAGGTACTAAGGAGTAAAGTCTAAGCTAACAAGATTATTCCATCTCCTCAGCCCAAGTCCTTGGCGGAGATGACTGGCTACTCCCTAGAAGAGCTGATGCCGTGTGTCGAGGACCTGCACAAACTTCACCTCAGTGCTGCTCAGCATGCCCAGCAGTCTGTTCGGGAGAAGTTCAAGGGCCCAAAGTACGTAGACTGCAAACAACTTGCTCATTGGTTTCTTTAAATTTGTCCTGTTCTAAATGACCTCTTCTCTTCCAGGTATCATGAAGTTTCCCTCATCGAGGCTCCAGCTAAACTGACACTGAACTGACGTCTCCCTCCCTTTATACATGTAGAGTTGTACCAGTCTTTTTTATTTAATTTTTTCTATTTTTTTAAATGATGTGGACCACAATTTCAAACAACAAACGCCTGCTCTTCTTAGAGTAGAGCTACATGTTAGTTTTTTTTTTAAAAGGGTATTTTTAAATGAGCATAACAGACAATACAGTTGGTTAATCAAGCAGTTTTAATTGACTTTTAATCAGACAAAATGGCGGTCTTATCACACTGTAAACATTCTGCTTCGATCGACGGTCTTCAGCTCCAGTAGACCTGTGAATGTATTCAAACCGTGAAAAATACCTTTTTCCCTCTTTCTGGGTTCGTTGTTCTCCACGAGGTGTGACCTTTAACAAGACCTCATGGGATGTTTGATTAAAGTGTTTTGTCTGTCATGGAGTCAGCTGTTTCATTACATTTGTCTAACCCTAACATGTTGTGTCTTCTTCTGCACTGTAAAATATGGCTCTTGTAAATAAAATTTCACTTAAAGTAAGACTTCATTTCTAAATCTGTCATGTTGGCCTGATGGTGGCAGCAGAGGACCGTCTGCTCATTTTAAAGGTTTGGAAACTTGACTGAGTCTTCTGCCACTTTAATGTAAAATCAAACTGGGTCCCATCTGTACAGCTTGGTTCATTTAACTTTCCTTTATGTGCATGTTGGTGAGGCTGAACATTAAAATGGTGGTTTATCCTAAATGGGAATTATTAAATATGGGCTTTGTAGTGTGTCTGGCCTGAGACTAGTCATGGTTTCATCATAGGATTGTTTTTAGAGCTCATTGACACAAAACATCTGGGATTTAATTTGAGAGCAATTGTATTGCAGCATAGTGACACGTCAAATGTTTCTGCATGAAAGTGAGTTTACCACATTAAATGACTTTAAAAATCCCAGTGTATATATTTAACTGAACACATGTTGCTGTTTCTAGTGAAAACCAATTGTGACTCAAATTAAGGGAACTTGGGGTCAAAGGAACATTTTGCATCTTAGCAGTACAGTTTCCCTTTTGTCCTGTGCTCAGTGTTGGCAAAGTGAATGTTTGACATCCTCAGCTTCAGAAACACTAATCAACAATTTTCACCTTTTCCAACCTTAAGGACTAAACTATCAAAAGCTGGCAGGTTAATCAACAGGGGAAATGACTTTTCAGCCCTGATGAGCACAAGTACATTCAGTTTGAGCAGTGAATATGAAAACAGCCTCTAGTGTCAGACTGCACATCCATCCACCGTGGAGCTCAAACTTTCTACTGTAGGAAAAAGAAACACTTTGTGACGAGAGGTGGACTTCAGCTATTCAGTTTAATCTTGGCAGTATACAGTTTCCATATCACCCTGAAGTGACGCTGCCAATTGTATGAAATCCAGAACTGGCACACAGAATCCAATATGAACACAAAGGGAGACGGAAATATAAAGACGTGCTTTGTCCTTTTTTGTCTGCACATAATTATTAATTGTTAAATGACAGAACAGGATTGACATTTTCCTCTTCAGGGATTTGATTTCCTCTGAAAGTGAAGGCTGGTGCTGAAGGCATCTCTCGGCTGCTCTCTCCCCCTCCTCCCTCTCTCTCCCTCTCTCTCTCGTGATAAACTGGGAGGCTGGCTTGTGCCTGACGGAGTCTGACAGAGGAGGAAACACAGCACAGCCCAGCTGCAGACACATTTCCACCACTGGAGAATGGATCGCCCAAAGCCCACGCTCACACTCTCAACAGGTTGGCTCTACTAACTGGAGGATTAAACCATGGGGACAGATGGGAATTCTATAACATAGCCAAACCAGTTGGACACTTGTTAAAACAATGGCTCCAGCAGCTACAGCACAGCATCTGCCTAACCCCTGAGAAGATCCAAGTGTGGGAAAAGGAGACATTTTTGGAAGAGGAGGAGGGGAGGGCGGGTCGCTGCCTGACCCCATGCCTGCCCCGAGGAGATTCCTGGTGGCGTCCACCTCACTGCCCCTGGCGCTGGGCTGGGGCTGGAACCTGAGCCTGTACGTGGGGATGCTCCTGGGACTCCTGACCCTCATGCTGCTGCTTCTCTGGGTGCTCATCAAGCAGCTGAGCAACTCGGTGGGAAAAGCCACGCTGCAGCCTGTCCGCTCTTTCAGACAGCCTCGCTTTGAGCAGAGGCGTCAACACCTGCCGTGAAAATATGGGACAATTCTGCCAAATCTCAGCCCGGACTGAGGCTTGCTGGAGTGCTTCAATGTGCTTTTGCAGATTTGTGTAAGAAAATGTTTTTTTTTTATTCTTGTTTTTGACTCAAGTGCTTATATTCCCTCAGAAAATAATAAAAATGTTCATGTTGTTATTTATAGAAACCACTGTCTATTCTTTTAGCAGCTTCTACAGCAGACATGCATGAAGTGGGGATGTTCAGAAAGACCATTATTTAATGTGATTTCTTTTCATTTCTCAGATTAATGTACACAGCCGAGCTCAAACGTCTGCAGAGTAAATTCAAGAGTTAGCCAAGACTAAATCTGCAACTCAATTCATGCTGATTAAAGCAATGCATTCAGGAGGGCAGTTCACCTCCCCTCATCTTATTGGTAAATTGGAAGGAGGGATATTGAGAACGTGACGCAGATGACAAATATGAAAGGGAGCTGCTTTGAGGCGCAGCGTTTCTCAGCTCATGTGTCCATCTCAAGTAAATGAGAACCCCGAGGCAACGAGCTAATATCCCCTGCAAGAGCCAGCGCCTCCATGCTTAAAGCTGCACGCTGTTAACAAAGCGTTACCGTACACAGGCAGGCCGTTTGACATATGACCCTTCATATGACTCTGGATCTCTCTCATCAATGGCCATTAGCCCCGAGGACGGCGTGTTAATTACCCCCCTGGTTTCCTTATTCAGCAGCACAGTAATAGAAACGCCTGCGGCTCCGACAGAGCGATTCTTCCTCGTAGCAAACATTTGTCAGGTGTGTAAACACTGGCGTGTTTCTACAGGGGAGATCGATCCAAACAGTTACATTAGTTAGAGTTGCTTCTTTTCCAGTCTTACATAATGTGCTTAATTGATCCGTTTTTATAGAAGTTCAACGTTTTGAGAAATACACTTCTTTGTTTCCTCGTCGAGGGTTAGACTACAGGACCAAAACCTCTCTCCTGTCTGCACAGTGAAACTGGATGAGGCAGACAGTTAGCTTAGCTTAGCATAAACCAACTAGTCCAACAAGTCTAACTATCCGACCACAGCTCACTAATCAACTAGTGGCTTTATATTTCCTTTGTTTAATGTGCACAAATACCGAATACTATTTAACAGTTATTTTATATTTCCTTTGTCTAATCCGTACAAACATGTGAGTGTTGTTAGCTTCAGGCTAGCTGCGTCCTTTGTTTCTAGATTCTGGATAGACGCCTGTTAAAAGATTAATTCAACATTTTTGGGAAATTTGTTTACTTGTTGACTGAATGACTGAAATTGGAGCCAGGAGCTGCTTAGCGTAGCTTAGCATACAGACTGGAAACAGGGTTAAAGGAACAATTAAGTGAAGAAGTTTGCAACTTGCTTTAAAATGTTAAAATGTAAAATAAAAATGGCTCCAGGCAGCCAGCCTGATAAATGCAGAAGCTAAATCGTTTTGAAACACTAACATTTTTTTTTTAAGATTCTTATTATGCCAAATAACTTGTATGAAGTCATTTTATGTTTTTTGTTTGTTTGTTTTTTTACAATTTAAATCACGTCTCTACCTCGGATGTCGAGGTGAACGCTGCAGCTCTGTTGCTGTGAGACTCCAGAAATGTTTTGCAGACTACTTCCCCCGACTTTCAATCGACACGAGGGTGACTTATTAACGACTGCATTTTTAATTTTTGGGTGAACTGTTGCTTTAAGCTAAGCTAGCAAAGCTAACCAGCCGCTAACTCTAGCTCCAGCGAGCTGTGTGAAAGTGGCATCCATCTTCTCACCTGATTCTTTCCAAAGACATTAAAACAGAAAAGTAATGAAAGAGTATTTTCCTCAAAATGATTAAACATGGCCTCTTACACACTTACAAACATTTCACTTTCTGCACTAATAAATCAAGAAATCTTTGGGGATTTCTCTTCCGCTGGTCTGAGCACAGGTCGTCTCAAACTAATAAGAGCTCACCTGCAGCAGACACCTGTAGATTAATGAGGTCTGACATCTTGGACAGATCCGTGACTGCATGTGTTTCACCTCTGCTGTCCAGCTGAAATATGTCGTCTGGCACGGCGAGGTCATCTGTGGACTCACAACCCTCTTGTCTTAGAAACATTACTCTGAATAATGATGGACATGAACAGAGTCAGAGCAGCTTTAGAACCAGTTTCCACTGCTGAGTTTGTCCTGCAGGCAGCAGAGACGCTGGTCACGGATAGATGAGACCTGATGTCAATAATCAAGGTTCCTGATGAGGACAACAACAATATGGAGACTGTCTCATATTATGACTGGTCACAGTTTTGATGGTGACAAGATGACAACAGCTGCTTGGAGGTGATAAAATATAAATGAAGGTGAGCTGCCTCTGAGCTGCAGAAGACAATAAAGTGCCGTGGAAAGAAGAGTTTGTTCTCATAGTGGCTGTTCTGAACATTTTGCAGTAGCTGATGTTGTTTTGCATTTTATGATGGACACAAGTCACAAATTCTGTCCTGTCTTCATCGTTGTTGATGCAGTTTGTGATGCAGTTGGCAAACGTTGACTTCTCTCCTTGATTTTATGTTTCTCTCACATATAAACAGGAAACATCCGTTTAAAATGTAAAATGCAGAGTGAACAGAATGAAACCCGTCTCAGCCTGAAGCTACATGGTTCCTCACATCGGAGCAGTTACCCGTCACAAAAAGCAGCTTTTATTCTCACAAAAACAGTCTCGTTCAAATGCACCAAATGTTCTCACGTGTTGTTGTGGATGTTCTGGCCGGGTTATTGCTGAAATGGAGCCATTTGCATTTGGCAACACGTGTCCTCGGCACAGAGCAGGGCAGCAAACAGAGGTGGTCGGCGGTGGCTGGGAGGCTGTTTGATGGATGATTCAGCTTATTGTCTGTCAGTCGCCACCCGACAAATGGAGCTGTCCACAGCTCTGTGTACCAGACTGTCCCAGGGAGCGTCGCTCATGAAGGAAACTCTCACAGTGATTCAGTTTGAAAACAGACGACTCGGGGACGATAGTGGGACGTGAAAGCAACCGTCAGCATTTTGCAGAATAACTGGTTTGACTCAGAAGTGCTCGCTGGCTGTTTTCATATCAAAACAAACTCTGATCTGAAGTCAAAGTTGAAACTATCTCACCGTGAGCTCCGTTCAGTAGCTTCAATAAATCACATGAGTGTCTTCAGTCTGAACATGAGCTTTACAGCAAACATGTCATTCTTCAAAACACTCATGTTGTAATTTGAATTAGATATTTTGTCAAGGCAGAATTTCAACACTCTGCAAGACAAGCAACCATTAATCAGCATCGCTGTCCTGCCCAAGTTATGAAAATGGTTCATGTCATATTTCTCTAAAACATTAAATATTCATGACTAAACACGACTGAATCTGCTGCGTCCCGACTGTGATCAGATTTAACTGACAGAGCAACTTAAGAAGAAGAAGAATCTTCATTTGTGTCATACAGTCATATTGAGAACAGTGTTCCTCCTCTAACACCAGAGTTAGTGTGATATACATGTTTATTCAGATATTCTGTGATCTGTGCTAAACAAACTCTTACAGATGATGATTTAAAAGGCATGAAGAGAAGAAAGGATCGCAGCCGATGGTGATGAGACTGTTGTTCTGCTCATGAAGGGTCTCATCAGGAAGAAGCTGACTGAGAAAAAGATTTCAGGGCCTTAATTTAAAGTCTCACGCTGTGATTCTGGAGCTCCAGTTAAGCAGTTCAGTAAATGTTGTCATGTTGTTGTGGTACATTTATTTTACAGGATCTGATTAATCCTGAAGGACCAGACGATGTTTGGATAGACTCAAAGTAATGACACTCATACTGAAATCTCCATCTTGTAGTTTGTATTTTGAGAGTTTCGTGATAATTAATATTCAAGTGAAACTGATATTTAATATCCGACACAGTGCATGATTCATTTAGCCTGATTAGACTTAATGCTCGTGGACTAAATGTCGGCTCAATTACACAGAAAAGAAATCTTGATTTAATCTGATGCATTAAAAAAAAGAAAAGCTGCTTGTTTATTTGCAGGGAGAGGAAATTGTCTCCATGTCAGTCTGGGAGCTCCTGTGAGATGAAACTGTGAGTATCCGTTACTGGATCACCTGAGAGATGGTGTTCACACTCTCATCTTCTCACCAGCGCTCACTTTAATTAAGGTTCGCAGGGACGAGGCCAGCGATGATGATACGTGAGCTGCACCTCGTCGCCTCGCTCTGCTGATCCCGGAGCTGCCGTCAGCGTCTCCTGTCTGTCTTCTGGTGGCAGTAACACATGTGAATTAACTACGTCTGAAAACATGTTGTCCCCAGAAATATAGAGCCTTGATTAGATGATTTATCATTTACAAAGACAGACAAACTCTCACAGATTGATTCATGACTTTAGAATAATTATAGGACAATATTTCTACAAGCACCTCAAGATATATCAGATATACAAGATATATATAAAATATCAGTGAGGTTCAGTGGCTCAAAGTATGTTGACATATACATTTGAGGTACCGCTCCATTTTTTAAAAAGAAATGTTTTACTTCACAGCATTTATTTAACAATTCTAGTTATTTATTAGGAGGATTTAAGATCCTGTCATATATTATGTACATTGTACATTTACTCTGCACTTTAGTACACATTTGAGGTACTTGTACTGTGTTTCCATCGTATGGAACTTTATACTCGTACTCGACTTCATCTCAGAGGCAGATATTGTAGTTTTTACTGCACTTCATTTGTTTGAGCGCTTAAATCAGAAGTTATTTGACAGATTGCAGAAGTTTGAGTCCCCTTCCTGTCAGGAACAACCTGAATCTCCGTTTTGACTGTTTGTAATAAATGAAACTTCTTCACGTGTTGAGAAAATCCTCGTCCTTCTTCTGGTAAAGAAACTCTTTAAAACCCGTCTGTGAAGCAGGAAGAAGTGTCGTGACGAAGCTTATAAACAGGCGATTTTCTTTTTTAGAGAGCCTGCGACAAACATGTAATAATCTTTTAGGATATGATGCACTGCTGGAGGCTCAGATACATATATCATGTTTTTTGTATATTAATGAGGCTGTTAAAGGAGGTCGAGATGCTCTTCAGCCTTACTAATTCAATATATTGTTGTGTGTGAGCTCTTATTTTGTCATGGTAGAGTTAATACTTCATTTGCAGAGAAACTGAAGCTAAACTTCATCTGAAAGGATAATCGTTAACATTTCTGTAAGCAATTAACTGATTAACTCTTAATATATCTCACAGAGACACGTTCAGCTGTCACTTTCACACAAAGCAGCTGAGTGCATGAGGTCATGATCTCCTGTCTGACTGACAGAGTGAAAGACAACACGGCGTGCAGATGAGGACGGACATGTTGTCAGCTTTCACCAGCAGGGAGAATAAGAGCTGGTACCTGAGCCACAGATCACCTGAGAGCAGAGAGAGGAAGCACGCTGGCTGGTGAGAGCACAGACTGAAGTTATTCTGCTGACACAGACAATTACATACAAACTGTGAGCCTGTTTTAATCAGAGTTTAATCATCTTTTCCACTTTGTTTCAGGTAACAACAGTCGTCCCCCATCAGAAAACAGGATGGTAAGTGTTTCTTTCTTTCTTCTATTTTCTGTGAATTTAAATATTCTCAACGAGAAGCTTTAAAAGCTTTAGGACGAGTATCTTTGAGCCCAGCAGCAGAACCTACCTTCATGTTAGTGTGATGAGGTGTGTCTCCTCTCTGAAAAGGTCACTGCTTTTTGGAGTCACACTGCGACAGGTACTGCATGATCGGGCTCAAACAGAACACGTCGCCAGTCACTGTCAGAACCAGCATCTGATTTGCATGCAACACTAGATGCTGCAGATGATCCCTGTGAAGATGCACTCATTAGTGAAACATTACCACGACTCGTGCACTCACATTGGGACAAAAAGAGAAGCAGCAGCTTCATTTGATATCCTTGATTAGATTTGATCCTCTCCGGCGTGTTGAGAGAGCTCAGACTGTCTGACGAGGACGAGTTGATTTAAGACCTGAAGTGATGGCGAGAACTTCAGTTTCAGTTAATGGCGATGGTCTAATTTGTACCTTATTGTATTACGCTGTGCGTGGAAACAGGAGCTACGTGTCTATTGTGTTCCTGCAGTTTCCTGAGAGGGCAGCTGGGAGACAATGCTCCCTGATGGCACCGTCACTGAAGAGCTCTCTGTATTTAAAACTAAATAAAGCAGCCATTCTTTGAGATTATCAGTGACTGTAACCATTGCTTAAGACATGAATCCATCCTGTTCAGCAGGCCGACTCAACAGCTGTCGACTAGTGTTCGTTCAAGAAACAGGACTTAGATCGAAGCGCGATGTAGAAACATGCTTGTATCTGCAACCAGATGTCAGCAGGGTCAAATGTCTCTGCAAACCACAGATACGTTCATATCACGCATCATATCGCACGATGATGTCACTCCACATTCACATTACATGTTTCCTACCTGACTTTCACATCCAGACACAGATTCAGGCCACTGTTTGACACCAGTGTATAGTTCCATCCACGTTTCAGGCAACAAAATAATCTAAGTTCTGTATCACAGTCAACTGGACTTGTTTGATGTTTCATCTCTCATCCAAGAGGCTTCCTCAGTTCTAACTGGCTGAAGGAGAGCGTCAGGCTTTTAAACCCTGTGTGAGTCATTAAGGACATTCAGTACGTTTACATGACACTCGAGAAAAACAAATTACTGGGTTAGTCCGACTATGATCGGATTTTTCTAGTCGGATTAAAAGACCTGGATTATTCGATTGATAGTCGCATTACTCGTGCATGTAAATGTTCCATCAGATCGGATTTGGATTTTACTAGCATGATGTCCTTGTAGAAGAGGAACACTAAATATTATATATATTTGTATTTACTGGGGCCGTGGCGGTGTCGTAGGGCTGAGGTTGTGCTCTCGAGAAGGAACATAAAACAGCTTCTGTGTGTGAAAACGAGAACAGAACTGATGAGCAGAAACCTTCAGAGAGACGAGGAAAAGATAATATTTGGCTCAAGGCTGCAGCTGAGGCTAATGTTTTATTGCTTTGTTTCAAATGACATTCTCCCTGAAGAACAAGTGACACAGGACACTTCTAAAATAACCTGCACAGCAGCAGCAGCAGCAGTATTTCAGTCTGACAACGTTTTCACAGCTGGGTTCTGTTGGTCAGTGTATTTTATTCAGAACCATTTATGGTTTCCATTTGGACCAGCAAGGAGCTCCAAAACTCTCAACGCATTATCATTTAAAGGATTCAGTCACCCCCACAAAACATTTCTGGAGCTTTACAACAGAACAGCATTGCAGCATTCTCCTTAACAATGGAAGAAAACAAGATAAAATGTCCCCGTACAGCTCGACCTCGTAGTCCAAGTCACCAGAAGCCCCTGAAGAAAATCTTCACTGAGCTAAAAGCATTATTCCAACCTCACTGAGGGTGAACGGAACCTCTGTTCGGATCAGTTTGGGATCTTTGGGCTTCTGCAGAATTAAATTATGCGGGTCAAGTTGCATTTCATATTTTTTCAGCTGTTTATTTTCACATTTTTTTATGATGTTGGTTGAACTCTTACTCACTTTTTCACTCATTCACTGCTTTCAATCTGTTACTATTTACACACTGTGTAATACAAACACTGCATTGTACAAATTCCAAATGTAATAGACCTGTGTTACTTTAATTCTTTGGCATGAACACAGAAGGATATATGAAGACTCAGAATCAAGACAAACACGAAAACATCCTCTGAATGTATGAAACATCCTCGTGTCTCTCCGTCTGCAGGCACACAGAGGCAGCGTCAGACCTTTCGTCAGCTTTGACGCCAAACACGATGCTGAGATCCTCCACAAAGCCATGAAGGGAATCGGTCAGTCTCCTCACACTCAGCATGTTCTGTCATCTGCTGTGTCGTATCTCATGTGGTGAATTAGTGCTTTAATTATTGGTCCACAGTAAAATACATGTAATGACAAGACAAACAAATAACTTCTTAATTTCCTCTCAACAGAGAAAAGTCATTCGGGTCATCACGTCTCAGGTCGAGAAGTAAGATCAAGTCCACACGTACCAAAGGATTCCTCGGCACTGTAGTTCATATTCCAGGCCTATAGGTGGAGCTTGAAATTCACCAAAAACAGAGAAGAAGAGACGGAGCATGAGCATAAAGCTTGTGGCTGTTTACAGACAGTAGAAGAAGAAACCGAACACAAGAAGAAGAAGACGAAAATGTCTAGTGCAAGGAAACCAGAATGGTTTGTGTGGAGCGATAATGAGGTGGAACTGCTGCTGCGACTCAGAACTTGTTGACCCTAAGAGGATTCGCCGTCCA
>OMLP01036958.1:0-10352 GCA_900302685.1 Spondyliosoma cantharus | reverse complement strand
ACTTCTAAACAGTTTAGTTTGACTTTTCTCCGCACATTCATTTAGCTTAGGCTATTAGCTCTTTGCTAGCAACCATTCACTCATTCAAGTGCAAACAATACAGCGAAGCATCGATAAAACGAGTTAAAACATACCAAAACCGTTGTGGCTCATTTAAGCATGGTCCTCATGAAACACCAAGTAGGTAGATATTTTTTCCAGGCTTTAAACCAACTCCTTTGGTAAATATGTTACTTGTTAATATCTCTGCTTTTCTCGGCTTCTTCTCCACTCTCGGCTCTGCTCAGCTCTGACCGGAGCATGCGTAAACACGGGGCAACGAGTTTCTTAAAGGCATATTTTTAATCAATTTCATTAATTACTGCCACATTTACATTAACTGGCTCTTAATGAAGTGTGTACATTTTAATACAAAAAACATATTTATGCTTTTTAAACAAAATGAACATATTTATCCTTTTTAACAAAATATTTATATTGTATCATATTTTAATGTGGGTTACATAATCTTTTAATCATATCACAGGAGAGTATGTTCTTAGACGGTTAACGATAGTCCCCTCCCAAGGCCCTGGAGGGTTTTTAGGCAATTCTACTTCACATTCTATTCTTGTTATACGTGGTTTATTTATATGAGGGAAATAAAGAAACAACAATAATGCCAATAATAATTCTGTCCAATAGTGATATTATGGTAAAACCTTGTAATATTTGATTTTGTCCTTTGTCCAGCTTTTGAGGAGATTTCAAAATAGATATAAATCGAGACAGATATATGAGGTATATATATCATGAATTGTGATGAAGCCTAGAAATAATGTTCTATTATTTTAAGACCATTATGGTACTGTAATTCTGACTGGGTTTGTGCACAGAAGAACAGTTGATTACATGGATTGATTTCCCATTACTGTTGTTACTCATATTCTGATGAATCAAGTATAAAACACTACAATCAAACAAACAACCACTGGTGTTATTTTTTTCCGCGGCCGAGTACAGTGGTAAAAGGGCAAAATTCTGGCAATGCTGTCGCATTTGATACTTCCTGTCAAGATAAATCACAAGCTGAGTGGGGATGAAGATAACAAGGTAAGGCGACGGACTGGCAGCGTGCCACTCCATCTTTTACTGTCAGTCTTTCTGTCTTTTTCCAATCTCTCTCTGTCTTGACTGTATCATTCTCTTTCACCCATCTTAACTCATCATCTATCTTTTTTTTGGTCAGCTTTAAAGCGGATCTATCTGCTCGGTCCTTCTGGCTGCCGCTGTTGCTGCAATGAGCGATGTTGCCTTAAGGCCCTGGAACATCTGAGAGGCTAAAAAAGCAGGACAATAAATGGGAATATATTATTAGGAGTGTTCCAAAGGTTCTCAGCCACTGCCCACAGATAGCTAGTAAGACAATCTTTCAATGCTGGAAACATTCCTCTTCAAGGAGAGGTCTAACTTTGTGAAACATATAAGCGATAAACACCTCTGGCTTCTTTTTGTCTCGGGCAATTTAGTTATTCTCTTTATTGTAGCGGCACCGAACATTAGACGTCATTCTCGATTAGATTTCAACGGCACTGAAGGTTATTTCCAGCTTTAAGAAACAGCACTTTTTCAATCAACCTCAGTCCAACAGTATTATAAAATGGGAATAATGGTCAAGGTTTGAGGCCATTCTACTGATGTGCAAGGGACCACTTAACAGCGCAATTTCAGCTCGATGGAGGAGCATGTCTTCTTTCTCTCTATGATGAGAAGCGATTAGGCGATACAACACCTTTGCCATTCCTTAATGCAAAATCCTCCAATCAGCCCAATTAGCCTTTCTTCCAGAGCGCACACTTCCATTTGAGCTGTCAGTCGGAGGAGCATTAGCCTTCACAACCCATGTTTGTGCTCCAGGCCCAGTGAGGAAGCGAGTCTCTGCATGAAGCATTTCAGAATGATGAGAAGTGCCACTCTGAGAGCTGGAAGAAGAGCGACAATTGCTGTGAAAATGTGGAAGCGTGTGATTTTTACTCATGTCAAAGATTTGTTAAAAACTGAGATGTAACAGGCATGAAATGGATTACTTAACCTGGTGAGTATTCATATCTTTTAACCTGAAAAAAAGTAACAATATCACAGTACAGCAATAGTCTGTCACAAGTAAAAGTCAGAATAATATATATTGCTATATATTGTTCCTGGATGATAGTGATTGATTCATTAATGTGTCCATCACTTTAACAGTGCAGCTGGTAAGGGTGAGGTTCATTTGAATTGTTTTATATAGGCCTCGTGCTGGGTAGCCTAATCCGTAATCATGCATCAATTTTATTAGTATTTATTATATATATATATATATATATATATGTATATTATTATTCTGAATCTTCAAAGTTAAATTGAATAATTTAGTGAAAGAAAAAGTTCACCATTTACCATCAAAATGTAATGAACTGGAAATGGAAAATAATCTAGATATGTACAAATACCTCAAAATTGTACTTAAGTACAGCACTTGGGTAAATGTAATTACACTGTACCGCTGCGAGTTGTGTTCAGGATTTCAATTTGAATTTCAGTAATTATATATTTTCAGTGAATCACAGCTGTGTTCAGAGTTGGGGGGTTGGTCAGGACTTCCAGGTGCAGTCACCAGGGCTAAGCTACTGTAGCTGTTAGCAACTGTTACTGGGTCTGATTCAAAACATTTGGATTATAATTATGCTTTAGTGCCAAACTGTGTCGCCAAACTAGAGCAGCTTCTTTCCTCAGGCTGTGAGACTAACATAAAACAAAGTTTTCTTCGTTTCACCATTGTTATATTACAGTTATTTATCTTACAAAGTCACACATGTACATACATTACCTCATTGCATGCCTCAATCAGCTGTGTTTAAAAAAGTGAAATAGTTGTACAATATGTTGCATCTTTCTCTCACTTGATTCCAAAAAGAATGCACTCTCCAGTCAGATCAAGGTCTTTAGACACAAGGCAGTGGAAACACTCACCCCTTTTGTCCACAGGTGTCGCCAAAATCAACAGGAAATGAAAGCTCCTGGTAGCTGCTTTAAGGACAGAAGATCTATGTTTGGATGTGGAGGCTTAGTAACAAAGATGATGTAACTTTAACTGTAACTAATGAGTAATAACTCAAAAAAGATATGTTTTAAGTAACGAAACAATCTTGTTTTTCAATAACTTGCCTGACACTGTTAATGTAGAGTTTGCTAGTTGTCAGTAACCATCTCTGCAGCTTAACAGTATGCTTTTAGATCTGGTATACATTTATTTTGTTTGGTTAGAACTGATAATGAATCTACTCAGTGTGTGTTGTAAATTCGGGCTCCCTCAAAGCCGGTGTTTCCATCATGAATGCTTTTCCTGACTGTGACCTTGCCAGCGCCTTGTCTGTCTGTCAGCTAGCTGCACTAAAAAGGCTAAAGCAATCTGGCAGGCTCCCCTGGATAAAAGGGAGGGGTGACAGGAGAAACAAGGGTGGGGGAGGGATGAGGGGGGGATGTGACCTTTCTACTTGCAGAGAATTGTTTTTAGGTAAACAGCCTTTCAGAAATGAGCCAAACGACAGGTTGGCACACGCTGTTCTGCTGGAGGGCTTGTACCAGAATCCATTCAAATTTTAGAGGATTTTGGAGACTTCCTATCCGTAAATCCTTCTAATTCAAATTCTCAAATATTTAATGTGCGTGATCTTAAACCATAATTAAAACACGACACAAGATGATACATTATAATTAAGAATACCAGATCAACCTCACTGCAAATATAAAGTTGATTATATGCAGTACATGACATTTCCGAGCTTTCATATCTCAGTTATTCTCTGTAAAGAATAAAGCAGAAAACATGAATGTGAAACGCTTGATCTTGAGAGTGAAGGACCTGAGGTCCCCTGACTAAACCTCTCTTAGTTTTCCAAGTCTCTGTGAGTAACTTGTGATTTTGTTCATTTGCGACCTCAGCACAGAATATGGCAATATGTCCTTTTGAGTGAAACACAATGCATACTGATGTTGTCCTCGCCTACCAAGGTTAACACCACAGCGCAGGGCGTCTAATGCCACAGCTTTTTGTGATGTAAAGGCAGTCTTTAAAAAATGCGCCGAGGTCTCCATCTGCGAGTGGTGGGGGGTAATGAGAAGAGGCTCGGGAGAGGTCACCTATATGCACAGCATCGGCCCGTGGTGATGACTTTATGGAGATACTCGCGTGGAGACAAAAAACACGCAATCTTTGCCTCTGTGTCTCTAGCTCACACACACACACACACACACAGGGGCGGGCGCTCCCTCAACCAGAAAGGAGACTGAGATTGGAAATAAAGACCATCCTCTGTGTCTGAGGACTGTGAATGGGAGCAGTAATGTTTTCAATTTGAGTCCTGAGAGCAATAATGGAGCTCATTCTACACCACCTAGATACTGTAGTACTGTTCGCCTTAAAGCCTTAGGATTCCATCATCCTTCGCGCTCTCAATCCCCCCCCCGCGCATGCCGTTCATAAAGGGATTAATTTGTGGGATAAGAAGACAGGGGGGTCTTGTTGAGAGAAAAAAAAAAACGCAGGAGAATTATGTTGAGAAGAAGAAGGCGATAAATGGCTGAAGAGGAGAGGGGCAAGATGAGTACACCTCTGTGTTTGACTCCGGCCCCCCTCGCGTTTGAATGACACCTGCTCAAAGCCGTTTCTTCATTCACAAAGTCTAAGGATTCAATTTCACAGTTGAGATTGAGTCTTGTGGCGAGCGTCCCACATCTCTCGGTGCTAACATTGCCAGGACTCATTCTTCCTCGGCTGGGAAACAAAGGGTAAATTCATTTGGGTTGGTGAAATGTAATCCAGGTTATTGTCTCAGCTGCTGAGCCTTTAAATGACTTTTAAACACTCACCTGGGAAATAACATTGTGAGATCTAACTGCTGAGCCAAAGGCAATTGTGAAATATTCAGATCTGGAAAAAAAAAAAAAAAAACATGATTCGTTGACTTGAATATGTTGATATTAAAACTGCTTGAAGATTTCCACGTCAGTGCTCACTGGAAAGGAATTAAAACATTGTCACCAGATGTGTCTCTTAAGGAAAATCTTAAGATGCAAACTTTTTCCAAGATGGCACAGAGGAACATTTTATTGTTTTTCCCTTGAGCACAACAAAGTGGTCACAGTGTCTCGGCTCCATGTTTTCATCCATGCTACGGTCCTTAGATCTGACGAAAGCGTGTGCAAGTACAGAGGAACTGGTAGTCCGGCTGACCTTTAAAAAAATAAATCTAAGGAGACAAAAGTGTGAAAGACGCATAGAGAGAGAAAGAAAAAAAAAAGAAAGTGAAAGAAAGGGGAGGCAAGAGGAAATTCTTTTAAATGAATGGACAATGTTAAATCCGCGTGTCTGAATTTCTTGCTCCATCAATCAGAAACAAAAGCCCGAGTCTGTGCCGACAAATTTCATCGACGACGCTTTTCAGTTTTTGCCCTTTATGTCCGTTTCTCACAGAACAAAAAAGGCAATCGGGCGTCGTGGAGATTCTCGTTTGTGTATTTTTCATGCCCATCAAATAACAAAAACTACTTGTCTGCATCCCGTCATGCTTATCATTGTGTCGCCAACAAGTTAATCCCCTTCGCCTGCTTGGCTGTAACAGCTAGCGTGTTTCATGCACAAACACTGAATGTAATTTGGTGACATATTACTTAAAAGATACCTTGTGTGCTTTTTTCATTTTTTCCTTTCCTTTAGTGTTTAATATATGTTCTTGCACATGTAAAAGATCTTGAAAGTGGTCAAAGTCTGCACAAACGGAAGCTCCCCTCTCCCACAGATAACACTGCTCCTGAAACTTGTCGTCAGCAGTCACACCTTTAATTTACGTGACTTTGTGACATCACACCACGTTACACAGTAACGCATCGAGGTAATTTATGCCTTGCAGGTAGTTTGGCAAGCTGCTCTGCTGTTATTAGTGGCTCCTGCTCAGGCATGTGTGAGCTGACCAATCAGAGGAGACTGGGTGCTGCAGCACTGGACAGTATGAGAAAACTGATTCTGTTTATGAGCATTTCAGCATGTAAACCTAATCTAGGAGTAACCCAAAATAAAATGATAAAATAAAAATGAGCATAATACATCTCCTTTAAATGTTTAGCACTATGTTTATATCACAGCAGCGTGCGTCCTTGAAGTCAAAAAGCGGTGATTCAGTGATCCAAATGCCTTTCCGTCTTTAGAAATAAGCAGCGTAGCCACTTAATGCTAATGCAAGTAAAAAGCTACGATCAAAGAGAAACGCTGAAAGGATCAGCTGATGATGCTGATGAAGGCGTGCTGATGTCCTTGCTGCGTGTGTTTGCCTCCTAAGACGAGCATTTAGGTGCACTTCACCCCCGATTATAATAGTATGCCAATATCGGGAAAGATATTTCAGCATTAATTTTCAAAGGATGGCTGATCTTAAGCAGCCATCCATCAACGGACTGCGACCGACACTGAAGGTGCAGTTTGATTGGACTGCAAGGACACAACCAAAAGGAGCCGCGGCTGCTGCTGCTACTGGTGCTGCTGCACGTGACGGATCCACTGTGCGTTATCAATCAGCCCAAACGCCTCGCTTTGATGGGATTATCATGAACTCATTAGGCAGTTACTTTAATATTAGTCACTTAAGGAACTGTACAGAAGTTATTGGGGGATAATTTCTTTCTTTTCGCTGAAGGGATGGTGGTATATAGTTTTTTGGGGGGGAGTTTTTTTATTTTTTAAAGATTTTTCTCATTGCAAATTTATATTTTAATTCATTCTTCCCTTGTGAGATTAAATAAAAATTAAAAAGTAAGTCAAATGGTTACATCAAAGGAATGTTATTCATGTGGGCCACGGGGCAGACGCAATTAGTACTTATTAGAGATGGAACATTATCTTTGCAAAGAGCAGGTAATTTTCCTCCATCGCCTATACAGAACGGAGAAGTACAGCAAAGTAAAGTTAATGTGAGATGAGCATCAGATGTTGGCAGCTATTCCAAGTAATAGGTTAAATTATGTTTATTCACCTTTATATTCATTATTCAGAAAGTTTTTCAGCATCTTTAGAGATGATACCAGTGCATTTCATTCTAATATTCAGTAAATGAGGAAGGCCATTTATTTTTATCTTTTTTGTTTGGCTAATTGCCTTTGCGGAGGAAGTAAATCTTACCAGCATGGGGTCAGCCCTATGTTCCCACATTTCTAATATTTTTCTCAAAATTAGGCCCTATGTCCCCACAGCCCTATGTTCCCACATTTCTAGGATATTTTCAAAATTAGGTCTTGTGTTCCTACATTTCCCTTCAATTTAAGGATTAGGGTTAGGGGCTAACCCTAACCCTGAGGAAATGTGGGAACATAGGCACGCTCCCACCAGCACTTGCTTACAGACATGAGCCGTTAACATTTAACCACTGAACTGTCAGAACTGTGACTGAACTGTACTTTCTTTTATATGTTAACATACCGCACTGCTAATTGTTCTGTTTTTATGACACCTCTGTTTTTTAGATCTGTTTTTGGACAGGATTATTTCAGATTATGGTGTCTCTTATTGTCCTATCACACTGTTATGGGCTTTGTTTTTTCATGTATGCAAGTATACAGAGACATGACAGTCCCGTGTCCATTTGTTTGTTGGTTGGTTTGTCGCCAAGATTACACAAAAACTACAGAACAGATTTCCACCAAAACACACAGAGAGGATCTGCTCAACGCAGATCATAACAGTACCCCCCCCAATGACCGCCTCTAGTAGGTCTCCCAGGCTTGTCTGGGTGTTGGGCATAGAAGTCCTGCAGGAGTGTGGGATCCAGAATAAGGCCCCTGGCCACCCAACTCCTTTCCTCTGGCCCATAACCCTCCCAGTCCACAAGGTACTGGAAACCCCTACCCCTGCGGCGGACATCCATGATCCACCGGACGGTGAATGCAGGGAGTCCATCGATGAGCCGGGGGGTGGCGGGGCGACAGAAGGAGGGCACAGAGCACTAGTTGCAACCGGTTTCAACTGGGAAACATGGAAGGTAGGGTTAATCCTGAGAGACTGAGGGAGCTTGAGGCGGATAGCGGCAGGGTTAATACTTTCAATAGTGAAGGGACCAATGAAACATTTAGACTCCACGTTGAGAGGAATGTCTTTAGTATTCAACCATACTTGCTGGCCGATCTTGTACTCCGGAGCGGGGATCCGTCGTCGGTCAGCCAACACCTGGTTCCGCTCACGGGTGCGCAGGAGAGCCGCCCTGGACTCCTTCCATATCCTGCGGATCCTGCGCAGGTTGTGTTCGACGGAAGCTAACTCGACCTCCTGAGAAGGAAACAGGGGAGTCAAATAGCCCAGTGAGGCCTCAAATGGTGTCATACCTGTAGCCGCCGATGTAAGCGAGTTGTGGGTGTACTCAACCAAGGTGAGGTTGGTACTCCAAGCAGCGGGATGGCGCGCGCAGATACACCTCAGAGTGGCCTCCAGGTCTTGGTTGGTCCTCTCAGTTTGCCCGTTCGACTGAGGATGGTGACCTGAAGACAGGACTTACAGATGCACCGAGTGCCCGGCAAAACTCTTTCCAAACATGGGAAGTGAATTGGGGGCCAGGATCGGACACTATGTCCAGGGGAATTCCATGAATACGGAAAACGTGGTTGACCAGGAGTTCCGCCGTCTCAGCTGCTGAAGGAAGTTTAGCCAGAACCACGAAATGCGCCGCCTTGGAACCGGTCCACGATCGTGAGGATGGTGTCCTTCCCCTCGGAAACCAGCAGTTCCGTCACGAAGTCCACAGCGATGTGGGACCAGGGACGGCTAGGAATGGGTAGAGGGTGCAGCAGACCTGCTGGTGGGCGATGTGTGGCTTTGCCTCAGGCGCAGATGGAACAGGCCCTCACGTAGTCACGGGTATCCGAGGTGATGGACGGCCACCAGAAGTGGCGTTGGAGTAATAGCAGGGTTTGAAAAACTCCTGGATGGCAGGCAAAACGTGAGGTGTGTCCCCAGTGCAGCACCTGCGAGCGGACAGAGGCAGGTACAAACAAACGACCCTGGGGACCACCCCCAGGATCGGGGTCAGAACGGAGAGCAGTTTTAACCACGGACTCAATCTCCCAGGTAAGAGAGCCCACAAGACACGACTCAGAAAGAATCGCGTCGGGGGGTACAGGCTTGTCAGTGTCTGGATTGAACTGCCTCGAGAGGGCGTCGGGCTTCACGTTTTTGCTGCCGGGTCTGTAGGTGATATGAAAATTAAACCTACCAAAAAACAGGGCCCAGCGTGCCTGCCGGGCATTAAGACGTTTGGCTGACTGAATGTATGACAAGTTTTTATGGTCAGTCCATACCGTGAATGGGAGCTCAGCCCCCTCCAGCCAGTGGCACCACTCCTCCAATCCCAGTTTCACTGCCAGAAGTTCCCGGTTCCCGACATCATAATTCCTCTCGGACGACGAAAGCTTTTTGGAGAAGAAGGCGCATGGGTGAAACTTGTTGTCTACCTCGGACCTCTGGGACAGCACGGCTCCCACCCCTAGATCAGATGTGTCGACCTCCACGATAAACTGCCGGGACGGGTCAGGTTGTACCAGGATGGGGGCTGACGAGAAGCGCTCCTTTAACTCCAGGAATGCCTCCTCCGCAGCCGAGGACCAGCCGAAAGGAACAGACAGAGACGCAAGTTTGGTTAATGGCATGGCTACCTGGCTGTAGTTCCTGACGAACCGTCGGTAGAAGTTCGAACCCAAGGAACCTCTGGAGCTGTTTTCGGGAGCTGGGCTGTGGCCACTCCAGAACGGCTTGGACCTTGGCCGGTTCGGGTCGCACCTCCCCCTCAGCGATGATGTAGCCGAGGAAGGAGACCGATGGGACGTGGAACTCACACTTCTCCTGTTTTACGAACAGTTTATTCTCAAGTAGTCTCTGTAGAACCTGCCGCACATGCACTATGTGTTCATCAAGGTTCCTAGAGAAAATCAAAATGTCATCGAGGTACACAAAAACAGAGTGGTTGAGGAAGTCCCGCAGGACGTCGTTTACCAGAGCCTGGAAGACTGCGGGAGCATTGGTAAGGCCGAAGGGCATCACCAGATATTCGAAGTGTCCTAGTGGAGTGTTGAAGGCCGTCTTCCACTCATCTCTTTCCCTGATGCGAACTAGGTGATAGGCGTTCCATAAGTCCAGTTTGGAGAATATGGTGGCACCATGGAGAGGCTCAAATGCAGAGTTGATTAAAGGCAGGGGATATTTATTGCGGACAGTGATATTGTTCAGGCCTCGATAGTCAATACAGGGTCTTAAGGTCTTGTCCTTTTTGGACATAAAGAAGAACCCAGCTCCTACT
>OMLP01036957.1:0-14624 GCA_900302685.1 Spondyliosoma cantharus | reverse complement strand
AACTCTATTTTTTTTTTTTTTCACATTTGACCTGTCTCTGGTTGTGTTGTTGTCAGAGAGCAGAGGGGCTGTCTGCAGCTGCCTTACCCAGAGACAAAGACCCGTTCTGGGATCCTGTGGAGCCTTTGCTTCTGGGCACCGCTCACCTCTGGCTTCAGTCTTTGGCCTTCCGCATCCCGCTAGAAGAGCAGCTTGAGGTAAAAACACATATATGTACTACACACACACACACACACATACACACACACACACACACACACACACACACACACACACACACACACACACACTCACAGAGAATGCTATTTTGTTGACACTCTCTCTCTCTCTGTAGGTGCTGGGGTCAGAGGGCACAGAGGAAGCCATTCTACAAGCACAGCTGGTCCCCTGCACCTCCACCGGACTGTATGACACTCACATACAAACCGTGAATAACTCATAGTGAACCCCACACATTAGTAAGTAATAATTCTCATCTTCCAGCCCTCTGGGTGAGGACGACATTCTGATCGACCCGTCTGAGTTGCTGGGTCGACGACTGGACTTCCAGCTGGTCCTGGAACAGTGCTGTGGCCTCCGCTGGATCAGAGAGGCCCGCAACAGAGGGGTCCAGATTGGGTGAGGCATATGAGGCTACATGTAAGAGGTATGGTAGGTACTGAAGATTTCTGAGTCACAGCGAAGACTTTAGATGTGACATGACTCTGTTGTGCTCTGTATTATCTGTTAAAACAAAACGTCATTAAAAGACAGCGATTGGATCCATACGGCAAGAAGCGAGATACTGTTCTTTGTTCTCTGTAGTTCTTACATCCTGTTCCCCGATTCTGTCAGTTTCAGGTTGTTTGACTGCAGCCAGCCTCTGTACACTCCGGCAGTGTGGCACAACGTCAATCCTCTGTTGGATCACAGAGTTCACTTCGCCTCCCTCCACACCTCCCAGCGCCTGCTCGACTACCTGCAGAGCAGCGCTGTTGTGCTGGAGCTGTGGGGGCTGCAAGGTGAGGGTGAAGAGAAACAGGGACGATTGGGCACGACTGTCATTTTTACTGTACTTTTGGCTTAAAGCGAATACATAATTATAAACATTCCCCGTTATAACTGTATTATAGATGTACAACAGAGAAAATTCAAGGTAAGAGGTCTAACTAAAGCTGCTGATAATTGTTGGTTTTGTGTTTCAGAGGGTTGTACAGACCTGACATCATCTCTGGAGGGACTTAGGATGACTATAGATGGAGTCTTCATCATGGAGGAGGCAGGCCCAACAGACACTGCAGTGAGTTTCATGTCTGTATTCCCCGCGTCAGAAATAATCTTTCCACTGTGACATGTTTCTAAAGCTGAATGTAACACTTACATATTCCATTCTGCATTTACCGGACTGCAAGATCCGTATGAAGACAGTACAACAGTAAAATGTGTTTCTTCATATTTATATTTAGGACTTGAGGGGTAATTATAAGCAACTTTTGTGCACAGCAGGGTGTCGATTCTTACTGTGCTGATTGAAGTGTGTGTGTGTGTGTGTGTGTGTGTGTGTGTGTGTGTGCGTGCATGTGTGCGTGCGTGCGTGCGTGCGTGTGTTGCAGCCCGTAGACTCCTCAGAGCTCAGCTGTTCAGTAAGAGCTCTTCAACAGGACCTGGAGGAACTGAAGAGCGTCAACGCTTCACTGAGAAAAGAAAACCACAGTCTGAGAGAACAACTCAACACAGCCAGGAACGGTAACGGAAAAAAACGAAACACACAAGCCGAGATCAGGGTCAATGTGTTGCCAATTAAAACTGCATTTGTAAAATACTGAAAAGATTTAAGACGTCACTGATAAATGTCTCCTTTCTGTGTGAGGTGGGGAGAGTGTGCGCGGCCGGTCGGTGCGTCCCAGCTGCGATGCAGAGTTCGCTCGCTCTCTCAAGGTTTTCTACCACAGCATGACCTCGGTCAGGGGTCAGCTGCAGCGCCTGCGCAGACACAGGCCCAGTGTGAGTATCCGTGTCTGTCTGCAGCATTAGTATTAGTGAGCATTACTACGGTGAGGCCTCGTGATCGTGGTCCAACAATAGACCTATAGAGAACAAAACACAATCGGGCTACACGCATATATTAACTGGCAGAAGAAAGGTTTTAGGAAGATTACAGTGAAGTTTTTTTCATAATTTTATGTTTTTCCTTCAGGCTTGGTATGTCTGGAATGTGAGTCAGACTTTAATTAACGTTCAGACATTTCAGAGACACATTAACAAATGCTAATTTCACAAGGAATCATTGGATTTTTTTTTATATATATATATTGTCTGACATAATCCTATTATTTATAATGACTAAGTTATTTCTAAGCTGGTTTTCACTGCAGCAAAAACAGCAGTAAAACAAATGTGTACAAGCAGGACAGGAAAGGGATTTTCAGGTCATGGATTTTACAATCCGGGCTGCATTGCCACACCTGCTGCTTTTGGAATGATTTTTTTTTGTATGCAGGACATGTGTGATTAAGTGCTGCTGTTGATTCCAGGAGGACTCGGACCTGCTCGGGCTGAGACTGTTTGTGGATGAGCAGAGTCGTCTGCTGAGGGACTTCTCTGAGAAGCTGGAACAGAGCGTCTCCACACTCAAACAAGACGTGGCCGCCATCGTCCGCCGGAAACGAGAACGGTCGGGAATCTGGTCTTGACTGAGTAACTGTTTTCTGAAAGTATCTCGTCGTTCTTTATTTTACAAAACACTGATGAAGATTTTTCTAAGGTTAAGTGTGTGTTGGGTGAAGATAATCTATTGTGTTAATTAAAAAAAAACACAACTAGTGAACCAGTGAAACCTGCTGAAGACATTTACTCACTGAACAGAATTTCTACATGTTGTTATTATTTGTAAGTTTCACTGAGAGCATAACAGATACTTTTAACTTGTGTTTTATGTTGATGACTAAGATTAGCTACATTATGGGATGAAGGTACATCAGTTACAAATAAATGTACTAAAGGGCAGCAGTTCCTTTATTCTGTAAACAGTAGGCGGGGCTTAAACTACTGCTGACTGTTTACAGTGTTTTTTATTAGAGAACTATTTCCAGAAAAAGATTTTCTTCATAACTTTAAAAGCATTTCCGTCAGTTGCCCAATGGAGATTTTCCTTCATCACGTGAATAGACACATTTAATGTAAAGGTACATTATCTGAACCAGATACTCATTTCAGCAGAGAACTTGCTCAACCCTCGTAAAATGGGTAATAAAATCATAATCCGATGCTCGAACCACCAACGACATAATCACCTGGTGAGGTAGAAACTGAGTCAACAAGAATAAACACGTTTGTTCAATGTCGTCACAGAATAACAAAACCACTTAAGTCTATAAAAAGTTTATTAGACTGCATGTAAGAGAAGTCATTACAGTCCCAAACTGCAAATAAATTAAAAGGCAAATACAACTCAAGTTTCAGAATTCACAATATTATTATGCTTTTGAGAAAGTGTCATGTTGTCAAGCTACTGCGGTTCACTCTGAAGCTGAATCACATTGACACATCGGAAACATCTTCCTCGTGTTTCACTGTTGGTTTACTGATAACGATGGTCACAGACTGAGGTGAACGAACAAGAATGAGATATTCAATAGCTGAAAGTTAAAGACCAGTGATCGTATAAACACATCTCTTGTTGTAATGTCAGACTCAGAGGTAAATGCACAATGGTTAATGTTTGTAAGCAGTCACGATGTACAGAGTACAGACAGTTGCTGTAGGTCCAAAAAAAGATCAGCGTGGGCACATTTACAGGAGGAGAGGCAGAAGGCAGATGTGAGGCAGATTAGTCATCAGAGAGGACGATAGGAAAAAAATCTATGTACAGCAGATATGCAGGCAGACAAGCTGACAGGAGGGAGTTGGTCATGAGAAATTTAAAACAGGTGTAGACAGGCGCACATAATCAGACCGACGGGAGGAGAGAGGCAGCAGTGAAAGGCTAGAGAGTCAGCTAGGTACAACTGAAGAGGTAGACCGGGTAAACACAAAGCCAACTGCGGAAGGGACGGACAGCTAGCTACAGATATCAGGCTGATGTACTGCGGCGTGTGAGAAGGCTGAGTCAATTAAAGTCTGTTTGTTTGGGGCCCGATTTTGTTCAGATTCTCCAGGAATAAGCACCTCTATTTTGACTGTGCTGATTTTTTGTGTCGAGTCTATGACTATATTTTCCACTTTACAAAAAGCACCCGATAATGTGTGTGCGCAGGTACAGAGAAGGCTGAGGGTACAGGTGAGGTAGGTTAATTGGGTCTTCGGGGATTGGTGACAAAACACAAACTATAGAAAAACATTTACGATAAACACACTTTCCTGTAACATTTACTGAAGCAGAGACACTACAGGGGTGAATAAGGTCAAAAACAATTAGATATTCCCATTAAAGTCCTCAAGTTCATGGCTTAAATTAAGTCGATCATTTTTGTATCCAAAGTTTTCAGGTATTTCATGTTCAAATATGACGATAATAAATGTGTGCTAATTTGTAAACATCTCCAGAAAAGGAATCTGAACTAAAAAAAAAACACACCTAAATGTGTAGTTTGGACATTTTCTTTCTAGGAGTATGATAAAATAATTTTGAAAAAAAACGGATGCTTTCACCTGCAGTGTCTCGCCTTAAACATAAAATAACGTCAGAGAAAAAAATGAAGCAATACGCAATTAGCGAACATGTCATTTTCTACAGTTTCACTGCCAATTCTTTGTACCTTTTTGGGTAAGTCAGAGTGCCATATGTGAACAACACAACAAACATGAGCAGAGCATGTACAGAAGCAGTTTACAGTAGGTACATATCTATAAAAGTACAATTACATTAGAAAAAAAAGTACTTCCTCTCAAAAACAACCACCGGTCGGCTTGTTTCAGAACAGAAGCGCTGTTATCTTTTTTCACTTTTAAATTTCACTCCGGTCTATGCAGCCATGAGGCTTGACTGCAGTAATGGACTAGTACCTGAATCTGAGTTACAGTACTCTGGTTATTAGTCTGTTTATTTTTGGGTTGACTGACACCTAACCAAACATGTAATTGTCTTGATAAACCGTCATTTTTTCTCCTTTCCAAAGCTGCCGTTTCTATCTGTCAAGCTAATGCCTCTGCAGAGGAGTCAGTGCTAAAATGGTTGACTAGGCCAAAAAGCTAGAAAACATGTGCGCGTGTGTCTGAGTGCACACACGTGATTCCAGCACATTTCACCTCATAGTGAACGTATTATATCTGACTCTGACATAACCCATTTACATTCTGGGTTACACAAGTTTTCATCTTTAAGCTGCCTCCATCAGGTTCTCTGTTCACCAGTAGAGGGAGGCATTGAAGTTTAAACATATATGACCACAGGTGTCTCTTTCTCACTCTCACACACACTCACAAGATGAAGCTTTCAGCAGCAGACAGACCATTTTCACAGTATAAAAATATTTCACTAAACCACAGAGAGGTCCACGATTTCACATTAGGCCCATATTTGTCGGCCTCTGAAGCCACACAGAGATGAACATCACTCATTAAGAGCAGCAGTCCAGAACAAACAAAGACTGGGAATAATGTCTCAGTCGGCAAAAGAGAGGGAGAACCATATAAGATTGTTACGAAAGCAATACTCGGCAGTGTTCACATAATTAATAATATTCATGTGGGTCCTGCAAGATGGTGAGAGATCAGGATTAGGAGACAATGCCACCCCACTGGTCACGGTGCTCTAAAACAAACTGGTGTCCAACCTTCAAACCCAGGATCTAATGAACATACAGAGTACACCTGCAGGGTATCCAAATCAAGATCCAAATGTTCTTGTCCACGAAGTGTGATGACTTGTCCTTTACACTTCTTCAGGTTTCCAATCCAGTTCTCTGAGCACAACCAAAATGATCCCTGAATAATGTCAGCATCACTGATGTCACCACACATCTGAGGAGGTTTGTTCTGGTTGGCTCAATCTGTTGAGTCAGGCATTCATCTGCTGTGGCAATTTAAATTAAGTAAACAAGCTTCTCCGGCTAACAGTGAAACTTAACTGGATCTATGGAAGATCGGTCAAGTTCACAGGCTGACCTGTTTTAGCCTTTAGCCACACGGATTACAAATGATCAGTGAGGAACGTCAAAATTCACCACGACAGCACTCACTGATACATTCTCTGTCCTAATAGAGGAAAACACTTACACACTGAACAAACAGGTGTGTGTGCTGGAGGCAAATCTTCCTTTAAAAGGCATCAACAGCATCCTTACAATAGTTTTCTGTGAGGTTCGTTGCTCCTCTCAGGCGCTGGTGCCTTCATTCTCAGCAGTTTGGCTGTTGCTCGCCGTTGTTCCGTGGGTGACGAGCGTAGGTGGGGCCTCAGATACATCTCGCTGGCTGCCGTGCCTCGAGTGGCCGTCTATCTGATGGAGGCTGCTGTGAGTTGAGAGCGGGTGGTTGAGACGTGGCATGCTGCCATGGAAACTGCGCTCCTCTGTACCTCGGTAAACCACAGTGTCACTCCTGAAAGAAGAGGAGGAAAAAATAAAAAAGATAAGAGAGGCAAGACTTGGTTTCATCTAATTCACAATTTCTGACAGGCAGACAAACAGGAAGTCACAGATTTCCCGCTCTACCTGTCATCACGAGTGCGGCGCAGGCTGCCATGGTAGCTGGCCTTGCTGTGGACGCTGCTGGCCTTGCTCCTGGTTGAAGCAGGGTGGCCGTGGTGAGTTTTGACTGGTTCGTCGACGTCATCCAAAACAGCCAAGTGGGTGGAAGAGGCGTGAGTAGAGGTACCCTACAGGAAGCATTAAACACTGGTTGAACACAGGTTTGCCCTTAAATTTAGAATTAAACAGTTCAGATTTAAAAAACACATTAAGAACTGTTCATATTCTGTAGCTGCTTTCTCCAACACTTCAATGGAGATATTGTATTGTAGCCTCAGTCTCAAGTTGGGCTAAAATTCTGTCCTATTCCTATTCTGGATTTAGTTCGAGTTAATCTTCAATCCATGCAGATTCACAGGTCAGGATTTTTTTTTATCTTAAATGGCTCAACAGCCATTACTGAGGCACTACGAAAAGCGCAACAAGAACTACAACTGGTGATATACTACTCTTATACAAATAGGATTACAACAATACAATCACTGCCATCTTTGCAAGCCTACCTGAGTGGATGTTCCTCTGGACTTCCTAATGATGGGGGTGTTGGGTTCACGCAGCAGAGACTGGGCAAAGTCTGGCTGCTCCTGCAGCACCTGACGAGATTCATTCACCCCACTGCTGCAGAGAGAAAAGGGTGAGGGGAAGCAGGGGTGAGAGGTTTAAGAATGAGAGACAAGGGAAGGTTCAGGGAAAATAGGGAGTTTAAGGGGAGGGCAGACGGAAAATAAAATGTGAAATGATATAATACTATTAAAGGGTTTGCAGTACATGTGGTCTCACAAATCTGTTTTAACTCTATTATTGAAAGTGGCCTAATAAGCATTCACAGAAGGCCTAAAAACAAATTCAATGATCAAGTCTTACTCTTTGCGTCTGCGGCCATGCAGGAAGCTGGCCCATTCGAAACAGGTCTTCTTGCTGCCCACCCAGAAAACAGAAGGGATCCCCACCACCAACATCATCAGATATTTAATTAGGAACAAAACCATGGCTGGCCGGCTGGTCTGCTCCACCTAAAAAGAGAACAGAAAAACTAAATATTAATACCACAATTATCCAATCAAGACAAATGAAAAAACAGACTTGTATTAAAATAAGGAACTCTAGGAAAAATATTTTCTCAACAGTAACACGGTAAAGAAAAATAAAATGCTTTGGATGCCACTGAAACGAAAGAGGGGAGGTAATCCTTGGAAACCCCAGCTGCTTCAGCAGCTGAACTGCAGCTGGGATGTACAGCAACTGCTCTCTCCTCAGATGGTCTTCATCTTTGATGCAGGATTCAGAATTTCCCACCAGAGGGCAGGCGTTGACAGAAGTTGTGTACGGCATGGGAGTAGGAAGTATGGATGGTTTAAAGATACACTCTTATTTTAGAGAAACCAAATCGCCAAAGTTTCTTTTTACTCATTGTTGAAGTTTTTAAACAAAATTCAAGGATGTGAGTCACAGTCGTTCACCAAAAAAATATCAAACACTCTGCGACTGCTGTTTATAAGAAAGTGCTGAGGAGAGAGGAGTGATCTTTAGGCAGCACCAAAACAAGCACAAAATTGTTTAGTGAACAAACCATTACACTGTGAATTCACAAGCAGGATATTTTATAAATAGACAAATGTGGGCGTTTTCTGTATTTGTTGGTTTTTGGATGAGTTTTGATTGACGTGGCAGTCAGTGGATAATGACTGGATTTCGATTTTAAGAGAACATGCTTTTAAATGTGTGGTTCCAACATTTAAGTCATTATAAATCAGAGAATCACTATGGTAACAGGATAACAATATATTACATGGATTAATACTGGCTGCTGTTTCAGATTGAGGACCTACAAAGTGGTTACATTAACAGCACTTAACACTCACAACATCTCCTAAGACATCTCCTGGTGGAGGAGCACTTTTAGAAAGAATGGCATCCCTTGCTTTTGAAAGAACCAGTACCCATAAGAATAGGCATGTATTAATAAGCTTCAGTCTGTCTCGCCCAAAATGAGAGTAAATCTCTCACATTTAGGTCCTGACATACAATAAGAAGCCCTGGACCTTCAGCAAATTTTACCACCCACACACGCAGACTAAATAAAGTCACTTGAACTTGAACAATGCCCATGGAATCTCCAATTATCCGAAAAACATGCAACTGTACCCTCTTACACGCACAAACATTTGCACGCAAAACTCCCTCGGGTCAAGATCATATGACACATAGCAATATTGAAATTCCAGTGCTACAACAGGTCATAAAGGGGGTCCGTCTATGTGAGCACTCACACTCTTACACACACACACACACACACACGCACACACATGCATGCACACATACACTAACAAGTAACTCAAGCACTTGCACCTGCCTCCACCCCCTCTCATATAGTCTGTCAGTCACAAATTAGCTGACACTTTCCTATCATAAAGCCTCAGTGACAGCACTCAGCTTTAATAATCAGAAAAATGGAAACATGAACTGATGAAAAGCTTTTTTTGTTTTGTGTGGTTGTGTGCATGAGAAGGAAAGCAGTGGAGCATGTTTGTGTCTGCATTGTGCACATTTAGTTATTAATTTAGCACCAGACTGTATAAAGCACCACACTCCCACCACTCTTCATAACCGCTACAAAGACATTATAGAGTACAGGCAGCAGAGCATGACTGAGCAAGCCCTGAGAGAGAGACAGACAGAGAGCAGATGGAGCAGACTCGCTGAAAGCAAGAAAGAAAGAAATAAGTGTGTGAGAACCAGCAGAGAGGTTGGAAGACAAAGAGACAGAGAAACACAGAGATGGCAGCTTTGTCTGGAGTTGGTCTGAGAGGTGTATTAGCTGAGCTAATGATGCATACTGAGCTCTGCTCCCCCATCCACAAATACTTACTCAGTACTCACTCGACCACACACGTGAAACTGCCAGCTCACTCTGATCACTAAAGGGTTACTTCACTTTATTACAATTTGGGTAAGGTTCTTGGGTTCTTGTAGGTTAGCCCATTATTTCCACTGGTAACATGACCACTGCATTCAAGTTGATTATTAAGATCAGGGACAGAGTAATAATGAAGTCCGACAGGAGAAAAACAAGAACCAAGTTAATACAAGTTGAAAACAAATCTACAGGCAAGTCAAACTTATTTGATATAAAGGAAACTGAAGCAAACAGTAAAATGATAACCCAAACTGTCCATTGCAGTTTACAGAACCAATACCTGTTTAAATTTTAATTCTTTTTAAAGATTTTTTTTCAGGCATAGACACCTTTATTTTTGACAGTGGATAGATTGGAAATGGGAGAGAGAGGGAGGTGTGACATGAGGCAAAGGTCCTCCGGGCTGGGATTCAAACCGGCGTCCGCTGCGTATGTGGCATGCGCTCTAACCACTCGACTACCTGCATGCCTAAATTCCATACTTAAATATATGTGTAGAATCATCATGTGCCCTCATTGATCCTGGTATGTTTACTACTATCTGATAAACAAACATACAAGGTATCCAAGAAACTTAAGGAGGAGAGAAAACCAGAGTGGTCAACTGGGTACTTCACCCCAGCTAACCTAGGCAGCGTTGAAACACACACACACTGTGTGTGAATGAGATCCAGTGGGAGATCAGGGGGAGTTTGCATGCTGCAGCATGAACTGTGATAGGAATACAGCTTGTGTTTGTTTTCAGTGTCCAGCTGAGCTATCAGGCAGACCCTGAGGAGCCACCTGTTTTCAGATGGAAAGTTGAAGAACAGCTTTGATGAGCTACTCAACAGGTGTTTTTATCTTGTGATGTCTTGGGAATTAATAAAGTGATCTAAGAATATATTTACATTACAGCTGACCATAACTTGACAGTTTTCATATCTGCTCCATGATAGCAGGTAGAAAATCTACTGACGTCTCACTTTTCTCTGCAAAAACGTCAGCACAAATGAAATACATCTGGTGAAACATACTTTGTCTTGCAAGCATATGAGCGTCACAAGATCTCACGCACACACACAGACGCACACAAATCCTCTCTCTCTCTACCTTGTATGGGCAGGGGATGTGATAGCGCCTGCAGTTCTCCTCCATCCATGTCGTCTCCCAAATGGTCCGGTAGGTGTGTTCATACAGGTAGCACCCAATCACAGTCAACAAGGGGGCCAGGTAGAGCACTGAAAACACTCCCATTCGTATCATGAACTTGACTAGTTTGGTCTGGTTCTCCTTCTCCAGAGGGATCTCCATGCGCACCCGGTTCAAAGCCACAATTCCTACTAACAGGAGAGAGACACCTACCTGTAGAGAGGAAGATGAATGAAAAGCCATTGACAGATGCACAAAATTAAAATGACTGATTATTTTTTGACGACTGACACAGGCCAAAAGACTGTCACCAATCCATTTACTAATCTATCCATGCCGCCATAACTCCAGCCAACAATCCAATCTTCTATCGTTTCATCCACCCACCCATCCATCCATCGACTCATCAACTCTTTCATCCATCCGCCCACTCATTCATCTTCCAACTGTACTCACCGCCACGTTGAGGCAGAGCGGTGCCAGAACAAACCACCTCAGGGCGTCTATGTCATACAGCCCTATGAAACACACTCCACTGATCCCATCTCCTTCAATTTTGTTCAGGGCCAACAGGGTGACAGTCAGGGCCCCTGGGAGCCCCCAGGCAATGGCGTGGAAGAGGAGGGCTTTCTTCTCAATGGCCTCGCTGCCCCATTTTGGGACGGCAGCCAGGAACCAAGTGATCGTCAGTATGACCCACCACACGCTGCCGGCCATGGTGAAGAAATAGAGGACCATGAAGAACAGGGTGCATACCTGAGAGAGAGGGGGGGGTGAAGAGAGTTTTAATCAGGCAGGAGAAGATGTCAGCACATCATGAAAAGCTTTATTTGCCTTGGAGTTGAGAGCATTTACAGCCAATTAAACTAATTTTACTGGGATTAATAAAACCTACATTTTGAGTTGTCAGTTGTTGTTAAGGCATGTTTTTTAAAAAAAAACTTGAGAAAAAGAGTTTCTCACCTTGTTGTGTGAGCCCTGTGTTATGGTTGAAGCTCTGAACTGGGCAGGGCTGTGGGCGTTGCACGCTACCCTGTCTTCCAACAGGAACCCCAGAAAGAAAACCAGTGATACCATGACATAACACACAGCGTAGAAGATTATTGGCCGCTCGGGGTATCGAAACCTACAAAAAAAAAAAAGAGGCACAGATGATTTATTTTCCCCCTGTTAAAATGTTTTTTTTCTCAATATGGAGTTTGAAGTTATGAAGTTTCTCCTGAACTTCTAAAGGTCTAATGACAGAGAATATCATTGTAAAGCCCACTGAGGGGATGTGATTGTGAGTTTGGGCTATTCATATAGCAATTGATTTGATTTGATGATAACATTACAGTAAATACATTTTGACTTCACTTACTTTAATTTTACAAGCGATTCTTGTACCTAATTAAAATTTGTGCAATTTATTCGTTTTGGAAGTGAGTTGATAGAATTAGCCATTCAAACCTGGTAACATCAATGAGAAACGTCAGGAAGGTAAAGAGCGTTGCAGACAGACAGACGATGGAGACGACTCCTATGAAGTAGCGCATGAAGGTGAGCTCCTGCTGCTTGAAGAACATTGATGGGCACGGGGCAGAACAGTCCCTCCTGCCCATGAACGTGTAGCCCAGGTCAGGGTCCAGCTTGAGCTCTCTGGGGCACCAGAAACCATAATCTCTCTGGACAGTCATGGATGATTGCTCAGTGGGGTCAGAACTTGTCACCAGGTCCTCTGGACGAGGATAGGGCTCGTCACAATCTGGGAACCTAGGAAATAAATCACTGAGTCAGATCATGTAGTTTAATATATAACAGATACATAATTCATAGATAGATTTGAATATGAAGATAGCGGAACTGATAGATCAAAAAAAGCGAGCTGGAAAAGATGGGAAGGGAGTTCTATGGAGATGAGGTGAGAGCGGAAGAAAGTAAGAACAGCGGTCTGGAGTTAGGTTGGCTTTATGTGAGGCGAGAAGAGAAGAAGAGAAGCAGCAGGTACAGCTACAGAGCAGATTTGAGGTATATGCAAAACACATACTGCAGGCTCAGTCCTGCTAAACACACAGTATACTGTACATTGCTAATAAATAAACAAAAAAACTAACAAACAATAATATTACCCGCTGTATTTTGGCTGGCGCGTCAATACTCTAACGACACCGTTTATATTTTCACACACCTGCTACACTCCATGTCATCTGGCCAGGCTACTCCGAATATTTCCATGAGTTTGTGACACTCATCTTTCGCCCGCTGGCAGAGGGTTCGACACGGCATTGTCACCTGGCCGTACTCTGTGCACACCGGAGTGTACAGGGCGCACAGGAACATCCTCAGGTCAGCGCTACACACCAAGTTTACCATGGGATGGAAAGGCTGCAGGGAAACAGAAACACAAGGACAGAGTCTTTAAATTCAGGTCTGAACCTGCCAGAGCACTGCGACATGAATGGAAAGCATTGGCTAAGTCAATACAGTGTGTCTTAGTCATACAGTGGTCTCAAAACTCTCTTCCAAACACCCACACGTTTCATCCTTCCAATGTTATATCACAACATCAGTGGGAACCAGCTTGACAAGGTTGTTGTTAAATCTCTCATGCATGTGGGAATGAGACGCACACACCGGCTCAGGAAAACGTCAACTGCTATCAGTGGCACATATTGAGAAGGCTCGTATTTAACCTGAAATAGCCATCAAAGAGGATGGAGGGAGTGCCAGAAGGAGGACGAATGTCTTCTAACTCCTCCGCTGCAACTTATACTACTCAGTATTCCATCAATATTTAGAAGCTCATGAAATATGTATAGCAGCCATCATGTTACCAAACATCCCTTTGAAGTAAGGGACAGCAAAGACAGACCTCTGAAGGTTGAGCCACAGCCATGTGTCTATACGCTGAACAAACAAACAGCAGGCCTATCCACACATTCAAGATCATAGATTCAGTTCCATGCAGGGGCAGTCTAAAGGTTAAAGACTCAGGCGTGTGACCTTCATGCTGCTGGTTCAAATCACCAAAAATGTGAGTGATTGAAGGGATAAAAGGCACCCTGAGAGCTAACTTAAACAAGTACTGCTGACATATCACTGAGTTCAAGTAGGGAAAGAACAGGGCATCACGAAGCAAGTTCTTTTGGGACCATCCACAACATTCAAAAATGGAAACGCAAAAGTAATCGCTCTAACTGAACTGATGGTCTTATGTTCTGATGAGGATAAATGCCAAGAGACACAGTCTGAATGAGTTGGCTGGAAATGGCTTCAAACCTATTTAAAAAGACTTTGTTTTCAGTTTGGAATATTATAGTGAACTGCTCAGCCTAAAATCTTAAACAAACATATATAACCGTACAACATATTCTATTGATGTGCTCATTCATCAGCAACTGCCAGTAACATTAGCCTTTGTGTGCTGCTGCTTATAATATGTGTGCAAAGTGACCTGTATCTATTCAGCTTTTTAAAAGTTCGTATCATCTGGCTGCACTAAAGGCAGAGAAATCAGAGCAGAACCATGAGAGCATTGAATGGAGGCTAGAGCAATGAAACAAATCACTTCGCTTTATCGCACACAACACTGTACTACTACGTGTTTATGTGTATGTGTGTGTGTATAAAAATGTCTACATGTGACACAAAACAGTGCACTTACATTGATTGTCTGCAACAAAAGCTACGGTATAGATTGTATGAGTGCATTCGTGCAAATATCCATGCATCAGTGAACGTGTGTGTGTTTTGTGCATGTTTCTGTGTGGAATTGGGCCTGGTGAGTATGTTTTGATCGTTCTGAATTGCTGCGTTCTAGATCTGCACATTGGAGAGATGTTCCACCAGTAAATGGGTGCAGCGGTGCATGACCTGCGTGACATAGTTTTGAGTGTTAGACACACACACACACACACACACACACACACACA